>JAPYZJ010005714.1:0-23294 GCA_030522765.1 Ophioninae sp. B BG-2022a
GGTCCAACTTTGAAATTCTGCCAAAAATCGAAAAATCATCGGATCGGAATTTTTAAAAAAGCAATTTGAAGAGAAAATCATAACGAAGAGATTGAGCACAGGGTGGAGTGCCAAATCCGAAAGGAAAAAAAGTTATCGATGATTTAGTGAAAAAACTTTTTTTCCCCAAAAAGCGAAAAAAATTTTGGATTTTTAAGATTTTTTTAAATAGTCTATTTTGATGTAATTTGATCTCCTGATCACGAATCTACCATTAATTTCCCTCAAAGTCCGAAATTCCCATGAAAAAATCGTAAAAAACTGGTAAAAACAGGATTTTTTTGGGTGTGCGCGTTACGTTCGACTGAAATACTATGATATTCGTAATCGGCTGAATATTTTCGATTGGACAGGACCTGTGCAAACTATTCTAGAATCGAGGCCCGCGTTGCGTGGATGACGTTTCGTCGTGGGGCACCTTGTATAACTTGATTCTTCACAAAATCAATGAATAAATGAAAAAATGGGAACGAGGGAGAAGGAGGAAGAGAATAATCGCGTCTCACCTGGCCGGCGGGTCTGTCCAGTTTCGTTTTGTCTCGTCCCACGTGTTCGCCGAAATCGAATTCCCGAGGTTTCTCGAGGACGGCTCGCTCGTAGTCGGGTATCTCGGGAAGCTCGTAACTCGCCTCCTTCGAGGCCTTTGAGCTCTTCGTCTTCTTCGCTTCGAGCTTTTCGCCCTTTTCCGATTTCTAAGCGGTACGAAAACAAAAAGACAACCGTGAAATATCCCTCTGCGGTAAGCATTCTCGAGTCTCTCTTCCCGCGGCCGTCCTTCGACCGAGAAACAAAGCAAATTTCTCACCGTCGACGCGAGAAATGCGTGTCAAAGGCAGAAAAGACCGGTTATCGCGGAAACGGCCAGAGAGCCGCTTCCGCCACAGTTACCAGAGAATGAGTTTTTATCGGTGTTACGAGTGAATCCTTTCTTTATGAAGTTTTAGGTTTTTTAGTTTTCACGCGAGTGACGTCGATGGATTATAAGGGTTATCGTTGCGGATGCGACTCGTCGATGATCCTCGCAAAGAGGCGACGTTTTAATTAGCCAAGACGCTCGAGGAGCATCGTACCACTGCGCGCGCGGTCCGCGCCGATGAGATCGATTAATCGCAGCGCTGTCGATCGAGTCGTTCGATGACTCGCGCTCGCGACGCGATCTTGCGCGTCGTTCCACCATTCAATGATTATTAGTTTCGTGCTAAGAATGAGAGACGCGCGAGAGTCCTGCGAGAAGAGAGAAAGAGACAGAAACGGATAGACGAGGAGGAGGAGCAGCAGCGCTGCCAGCTGGCGAGAGGAGAGCCCTTCCGCTCAGTCGTTTGCCGAAGGAGCCGCGATTCTGCCTCCTGCCTACCAGAGTTTTATCAGTAGAGAGCGAGAGAGTACAGCGTCGACGGTATTTACACATCCACGGAAGAGGAATAGCGCTAGTTTTTATAAGTACAGAGATAGTCACACGTTTCGAAGATCGAGAGAGACCGAGGCCCGCCAAATTTCTTTCTTCTTCCCTTTACCGAAGAGACGGAGCTTCTCTCGTCCCTCGAAACCGCGAACGTTCGATCCCGCAAAAATGACACTATCCGAAGAAAGACTTTGACTAGCCTCGGCCTCGCGAAAGAAACAGCTGCGATCGGATTAAGGCAGAGTCGAAGAAACGCGGAGAGAAGTTGAGAATAGACCGAGAGATACGCGACGGACCAAACGAGAGCGTCGGTTGACGGAGTGTTTTGGAAGAGGAAAATCAGATTTGTAAATGTCGCAGATAACAGAGAATAGAGAATAGACGGAAGATGGAAAGATTGACAGGAGCAGAAGAAGAAGAAGAAGAAGAAGAAGAAGAAGAAGAAGAAGAAGATGAAGAAGAAGAAGACGAAAAAAATTGTCAAGACCCCATGTTTTCGGGCTACCTTGAGCTCAGCCGTGCCATTCTCAGCCTGTTCAGGCTTTTTGAGGGCTTTGGCAACGGGTTTGAGCTGAATTCCTTGAAAGGTATCCGCCTTAACCTGCTGCTTCGGGGGCGGGGCTTTACGCAGCTTTGGTTTCTCCTGTACTCCTTCCGTCGGCTGTATCAATATCATACGTTTTTTCGTTTTCATTTGGCTATCGACTCTCGAAATTGGTGCTTCGTCGCGCCACCTTTTTTGTTTCGGTTCGTTCGGCACGCTTCGTTCGATTAAAAATAGTGGGTGCTCGGGTGTTATACGTTGGAGCGGTGAAACTTGACAATCTTACCTTGAGCTCGACCTTGCTCAGTGTCTTCTTCTCCTCCTCGACCTGCAACCGAATTCGCGACGAATCAACATTTTTCCCAATTTTTTTCTTTGCGTCGCCGCTCAACATCGACGATACACTTGAAAAGAGTTTACCTTCGTCGCGGACTTGACGCCGAGCTTCCGGGTGGCCTCTTCCGTCTGTGAACAGAAGAAAATATCGCGAAAGCTGTGATTTACCGAAAGTTGTGTTTTTTTTTATCGCGAGTGCGCAACCGGCATTCCTGTTAGGAGAAAACATTAAATAGAGTAGAGTTAAATTTGCCGATGCACCTTTATTACGATTTTAGTGTATTACGCGTGTCGGGTCGTTCGGTCTTGTGTGCACTCTCGCGCGACGGAGAGTCGAGTTTTCTCCGATCGACGATCGACGGACGATCCGTCGATCGTCGATGAGAAAAATCGGCTCGAGTGTTCGCGGGCTTGCAAAGGACTTTTCGCGTGTCCCTGAGTATTCGGCCCGCGGTCCGTCCGTCCGCGACACGATTAATTGCTTTTTTTTACGAGAAGCGAAAGAGAGCGTGTATTATCGCGCGGCATTCGTCGGACGTGTACCTTTTCCTCTTTGGGCGGGCCGAGGCTCGATTTTGCTTTCGCGACGGGCTCGTCTTTCTAAAAAATCATGTTTTTGTTTGTTTGAGTATCGGTGCGTAGTGTGCAACGGAAGGGGATAGATCGGAGGTGGAATCTGGGAATTATCGAGCGCTCGTTTCATTTGTGGCTGAATCGCTTGAAGAAACGTGAAAGGGATCGAGCGCGCGAGGAGCGTGATTGCTTTTGTTTCGTGTGTACCTCGGTCTCTTCGTCGGAATGGCCAATCGTGTAATTTGGTTGCGCCGCGAGTTCGTCGGTCTAAAAATGTGTCTAGTGTTTTTATTCGATCGTTCGAAACGACCAACATTCGAGTGTCAAGTGTATTCGTATACCTCGTCCTGTCCGGGCTTGCCGAGGACCCTCTCGGGCATCCGTGCGAATTCACCCTTCTAGAAATAATTTCGATTCGATATAGGTAGCGGTTTTGGTCCCGCGCGCTACCAAAGTGCGCGTGATTATTTTGACAAGTGTGGCTGCGCGTGTCTCGCTGGAAATAGTGTTTTTCGTGTACCTTGTGCCCTCCTGGTGCGCTCAGCGAAGATTTTCCTCGCGGCAACTGTTCGTCTCTCTAGAAATAACGAGTGTTCCAGTGTCAAGTCGAATCTCCCAAAGAGATATTTCGATTGTGTCGGGTTCGCGTTGTTTCTGTTCGTGTACCTTTTCGTATTCCGGTTGGCCGCGAACGGATTTCAATTTTGGAGCGGTTACACGATTCTAAAAAGTATTTCCAATCGTGAAAATTAGTCGCGTCCCCGAACGTAAAAACAACCAAAAGCGTTTAGGCATTCTCGAGTCGTGATACCTTCTCATCCGCGATCTCCCCCGATATCTTCGAGACGCGTTCGTCGCTCTAAAAATCAGTTATTCGCCAATCAGTTTTTCCACGCGAATATTTCCTACGAATTTATTCGATAACTGCTCGAGTCTAATTATTCGCGCGCAAAGGGTGAATCGAACGCAAGAGTGTACCTTGGCCTGGCCGTGTTGAACGACGGCGAATTTTGGTTTCGGGATCACACCGAAAATCATCTAAAAAACATTTTCCCTCGTTACGATTCGTGACTCGATAGTAGGGTGCGGTGGTGGAGGGTTAAAAGAGAGGGGGCGAGAGACAGCGATGAAAATTTTGTTTGGTAAACTCGATTCGTGTACCTTGGGGACATCAGGTTCGTCGAGAGTGTTGCTAAATTTCCGATTGAATCGGTCCTTCTAAAGATAAAAACGAGTGAAAATATTGTCAACGTGTGTGTTCGAGTGACGCGTTAACGCGTGTGTCGAGTGTACCTTCGTGCCTACCGGTTTGCCAATCGTAGATTTTGATTTCGTGTCGGACGCGTCGTTCTAAAAATCGTCAATGTTGTTTGAAAATCGTGTGAAGAAATCGGCGCGAATAATACAAAAGATTTAAAGTGTGTCGCGTGTACCTGCTCCTCGTCGCGTTTGCCAATTGGAGATTTTGATCGCGGCTCGATCGCGTCGGTCTAAAAATGATTTGGACCCTTTGAGTTTTAGCGTTCGGAGGACGAAGGGAGAGAAGGAATATTGGGAAATATTGGGTTCGAGTTGTGTATTCTCTTCTTCTTTTGCTCTTTCGTATACCTTTGCCTCTTCGGGTTTGCCGAGGATGGATTTTCGTTGCGGAACGTTTTCGTCCTTCTAAAAATGATTTTCGTTCGATTTTAGTATTCGATCGGGTCGACGTCAGGACGTTTGGAGGATGGGATACTCGAGAGGGGAGGATCACCGTCGCGAAAGAAGGGCTACGGGAGAACCGTTGGCTCGCTGATACCGCGCGAGCGCGATACGCCCACCCGTGCCGAAGCAATACGAAAAAACTCCTCCACCGTAGTTTATTTCTTTCGCGAGGGTTACGAGAGTGTAGAGTGTACCTTGGGCTCTTCGGGTTTTCCGAGAGTGGTCTTGGGCTTGGGCTGTGCTTCGTCCTGCTAGAAATCATTCGCGGTTTCAGTAGGATCGTTACACACTCGTCAATAATCGCATTTACTTTCGTTTAGTCTTTGAGTATACCTTGCGCGCCTCGGGTCTCTCGAGGCTACTCTTAGCTTTCGCGACCGGTTCGATCTGAAACGCGTTGCATTAGTATTTTATTCGGAAACTTGCAACTTGTTCTCTAATTTCGATTATTAACGAAGTTTAACCAAAAATTACTATCGATATATCGAAGCAATACGAGACGACGATTCGTGGAATTTCACAAGATCGTAAAAATTATTTGTTTTTTTTTTTTTGCGATTTTTGCAGAGGTGCGCGACCGTACCTTTTCCTCTTTCTTTTCGTCCACGGTCGTCCTCTTGACCGACGGGCGTTTCTGAAAGTGCGCGTTCTTTATGACTCACGATATATTATTGAAATTGGATAAAAAGAAAATAATGCGGTTATGAGTGTAACGAGAGAGTGTGGATGTGCGGACGAGTGTACCTTCGGCTCAATGACTCGATCGGCAATTTCTTTCGGTTTGGATACGGGCGAATCCTGAAAAAATAATATTAACGCGTCACACCCCCGCTGTGCTTTTCTTTGTGACGAACGAACGTTTGTAACGTGTCAGGTGTAACGTGTTACGCGTCGCGTCTGTCCTCCTCTCGTCCTCCCGTTTTACCGCAGCCTCACTCTTCATCGACGGGTTCTTCCGAACCGTTCGTTTTCTTCTTTTTCGTTTTTTCTTTTTTTTTTTTTAAATTCTCGATGGCTCTAGAATGAAAAGTCGTTCGGAGGCTATCTACGGTTTCTTACCTTTTCGGCGACCAATGCCTTCTTCTCCATTATCGAGGATCGTCTGCTCTCGCTCCTCGACTCCTCCTGAAGCTGGAATAGAAATTCAAACAAAAAAACAATCAATACTCCGAATGCAAAAAAGCGTTAGCGTTCGAGGGTGACGGTGAGGCGAGTATTTCAAAGTTTTTTTCACAAATTCCCCGAGTGCAACCGCGTTTTGCGTATTTTTTCGTTTTTTTCTCCAATGGTACACTTTGAGCCAATTGTTTCGTTTCTCCGATAGCAATTATTTCCAATCGTTCGTCGAGGAGCGAATTTTTCCTAAAATTTAGAGCGGATTCGGGCAAGCCGCCGGAAGAATTTTTGTCTTGTTTCGAGTACCGTTTGGATGGAACTTCGTCGACTGGAGATCGGACTTCCATCCTCGGAGATCTGCGAGCGAGGACAATCGTACCGATAATTTTCAGTCGAAAAAAAAAAGAAAAAAAGAAAACCCGGGATTTCGAGAAACGGGTGAAGAAGAAAGGTTTACCGTTTCCTCGGTGGTGACGAGCGAGCTTCGTCGGCTCTCGGTCTTCAATTCTTCGACACGACTGACGGAGGACTTGCGGGTGGTCATCGTCTTTTCCGGTTTTGGGGTTGTTTCGCGCGAGGCCTGCGACAACGATACGGAATTTCATACTCGGTTGATATCGCGACGCTTTCAAATGAATTGTCAATTGGACGAGCGTTTCGTTAGAACGCGGACTAGTCGGTTTATGGTTCGCTCACCGCGTCCTTTGGCTCGGGTTCTTTTTTCTTGAGCGGCTTTTTCTGCAAATAGAACAGCGAATGAACAAACGATCCTCGGGAACGATCGACGCGCCGAGTGCGGAGGAGCAACGTGAGTTTCAATAATCAAAACGATGGAACTTTGAGAGAACCCGAATCAACGGATCACCTTGAGGATAACTTGCCTTTTCCGGTTCCTTCTTCTCCTCGGGTTTCTTATCCTCGATCTTTTTCTGCCCCGTCGAAAGTTTGAGAAAAATGAAACAACGAAATGAGTAAAAATGTCTCAGATCGCGCAGTACCTAATCGAGGTGGGCAACGGACGGAATCGGACAATCGTTACCTTGAGGGATTTTCTCTCTTCGACATTGTTGAACGCCTCTTCCTCCTTCTTCTGGATCTCGCGATGCAGGAAAAGAAAAGTAAATATTTGGCTTAACGGCGGCGCAACGTCGATGGAGAAACATCGAGCCGACGAAACAAAAAAAACACAAAGCATGCGACGCAAAGAAAACCGACAATAATCGAAATGTGGATTCGAAGGAATGTGCCATGCAATTCGCCACTCCGAGAGTCCACGCGCTGGAGACACCGTGTCAATTTGTCTCGTTTATCGCTTTCCGTAATTCGGTAGACCTCGGGGAACGTTTCGCGCTTGCTCGCGCGGTCTTGATCCCCCTCTTTGAGAAATAATTCTTTCGCTCTTTGGTAAATTCCTACGAAGCTCGAATTAATCGCCGTTCGCTGCTGCACCGAACAAAAGAAGCAGAGATAAAGCGGCCGGGTTCGGACAAGTTTCGCCTAGTAGTTGTTCGAGCGAGCGAGAGTGCTCGAAGCGAGAGGAGAGAAAGCGCTGGAGAGTTTATCGGCTCTGCGTTGCAAAAGATTAATCGAGCGTTCGGACGGGAGGTCCCGATTCCCGCGACAAATTCTACATTCGGCCCAATTTTATTTGTCGCGCGGCCAAATCGATCTCTCGTCCGAAACGACCCGAGCCCTTTTCGGTTTCTCGACTCACCACGATCTCCTTTTTCTGAAACAGGCCAAACAAATATTCGAATTGACGAGTGTTCCTCGTGAGAAAGAGGCGGCGGTAGTTTGGCTCTTGCGAATAAAGAAAACGAGCGCGACTGCTCGAGCATCGAGCGTCAAATTGGCAAAGTTAGTTTTGGAGAGAAAAGGCTGTGGCGGGCGTCTACGCGAAACGAGAGGAGATGCCAGTTTTTCAACGAATGCGAGAGTTACGACAAAGGAGGCTCTCGACACGAGTATTAATTACACTTGTACTTGTGTGTTGTCGTGAAAAAATGTTTGTTTCTGGCGTGTTACCTTTTTGCTTTCCGGTTTGTCGATACCGTTTGTTTCGGTTTCCGGCTTGTCCTTGAAAAAAATAATCGGGGTGAAAAAAAATGATGGAGCGTCCGGGACAAGAGTAGAGTACGAAAAAACGGAAGAAGAAAAACGGATCGCGGTCGTGCGCCTGGTGGCGAGTGTCGAGTGTAAGAGAGCGCGAGTGTAGAGAGTAAACGTGTGTAGCGGTGCGACCGTGTCGTGTACCTCGGCGAGTGACGCGTATTCGGATTTCGAAATTTCGGAAAATTCGGATTTTGACTCGTCGACGATCGTCTCGGCGATGCTGGACTCGACGACGCTCGGGGCTTCCTCGTCCTCCGTCTCGTCGCTGGCATCCTCCTCCTCCTCCTCCTCCTCCTCCTCCTCCTCCTCGGTGTCCGAGCTTTCCACCTTTTCCGATTTTATTACATTACAGAATTTTGTCACCATCCGAGAGGCTATGTTTTTTTAAACCAATTAATTTTAAGCAATGACGTTTTTTCATTTCGAAATCGTTCGAATTTCGATCCGACGCGTTGCCCGTGATCGTTTTCATTTGTTTGATGCTTGTTTCGTGAATGCCGGTGTATCTTTGTGTGAATTTATGTTCGTTTGCGTTACGGTTCGAGCGATCGCGGTCTACGAGGATTAAGCGAGGGCCGCCCAAAATGGCAATGCTCGTTCTCTTTACTCTCGAAACCGAATATGTCTCTTCGTTTTATAATATAATTCGAGCTTGAAATTCGTATCGAGGAAAGGAGAAAAGGCGCGTTGATTCGGAGTAAAGAGAATCAGGCATATTCCGAGAGAGGACTCGCTCTCCGATTCGCTCGTCGATACCTTCTTCTCCTCCACCTTTTCCTCGACCTCGATCTTCTTCTCTTCCTTCTTCTCGATCGTCTTCTTCTTCTTCTCCTCCTCCTCCTCCTTCTTCTTCTTCTTCTCGAGACGTTTCTGGAAACGAGGAGGTTGAGGGCGCGTGCGGAGGAATACGTTCGGGACAACGCGGACGTTAACAGGGCATTCGAAACCGAGGGTCGATCGTTAGAAACAAAGAACAGGGTCGACGAGGAACGTCAGGGCCGATGTTGCTTCGCGTTGCTCGCGAACGACGCGAGTCGTTGCTCGGACGCGGCGGTTGGCTCACCTTGACCGTCAATTCGGCGGAGGATTCGTCCTTGCCCGCTTCATTGCTGACGACGACTCTGTACGTGCCCGAGTACTCTTCCGTTGTATCGGTCATCACGAGCTTCATCTCGATCCCGTTGAACGAAATTTTGACGTCCTTCGTCGATTTAACGATCGTCGCGTTTCTGCGCGGTCAATCGGTAAGAGAGCGTCGTCAAACGGCTGCCAATTTTTTGGACACGCGTCGAGTCGAAGGATCGCGGAAAAACGTACCTGTACCACTCAACGGTCACCTTTTTGTCCGTTTGGGACAGCTTGGCGGTAAACTCTACCGTTTGGCCCTCCTCGACGCTCTTCGGCCATCGGAGAGAACAAACACGTTTAAAGATAAACTTTCGACGAGTGGATACGGTCAAACGGAGAAGGAAAGGGAATAAAACTCACGACGGTCTTGAGACCGGAGGCGATCCTCGGCTTCTCGGCCTCCTCGAGTAGCTCCATTATCTCGACGACCTGGGAGGTCGCCTCGCCCTTCTCGTTTCTCGCTACCAGCCTGTACTTGCCCCTGTCCGCGGTCGATATCTGCTCGATCTCGAGTTTCACGGCGAATTCACCCTGTCGGAATTGAAACGTTCAGAATTCGAGAGTCCCCCCGGGCCCGGTCCCCCGTCCCTCTGGAAAGCGCGACCGACCTCTTTGACCTTCTCGACGTGAACCTTTCGCCTGGAGTCCTCGGTGATGGCCTGAGTCTCCTTGAACCAGGTGCAGTCGGGCGCGAACTTGGACATGACGTGACACTCGACGATCACCGTCTTCTTCTTCACGACCTTGATGATCCTCGGCTTCTCCTTGATGACCGGAATGACTGGGGGCAGAGAATAAGCGATGAGGTCTCGTATTCTCGGGAGCGCCCCCGCGTCGCCGCGACGCGAAACGAGGGCGGGTTGGGTGAAGGGGTGGGGGGGGGGGAGGGGGGGCGCTCACTTTCAACGTTCAACGTTAGATTCGCGTTGAGTTCGCCGAGGGCGTTCTTGATGTTGCACTTGTAGAGACCGGAGTCGTCGGCTCCCGGGTCGTTCAGGGTCAGCTTCACGTAGTAAACGTCCTCCCGCTCCTTGACGATGCTGATCGAGATTTTGGAGGATTCGGTGACGACCTTGCCCGCGTGGGACCAAACGATCTCGGGCTTCGGTTTCGCCTTGACCCGGCAATCCATTATTACCAATTTTCCACCGTCCTCCGATTGGATCCGCGGCTTACCGACGAAGCTCGGGCCCTCGCCCTCGGGCTCCGGCTCCGCCTCGATGTTCAGATTCAGATTCGCGTTGCTCTCCCCGAACTCGTTTCTCACGTGACACCTGTACGCCCCGCCGTCCGGTCCGCTCGGATCCTGCCGAAGCGACGATCGGGGTCAGCCGAGATTCGAAACGCGAGAGGCTCAAGGGTACGAGGCGCGAGTCCCACCTTTATCTCGAGCGTCAGCTCGTAGACGTCCTCCTCGACGACTCTCGTCCCGATCGAAATTTTCGACGACTCTTTGACGAGGCTCGTACCGCGGAACCAGGTGACTTCCGGCTTGGGCTTGGCGCGACACTTGCACTTCATGGTGATGAGGGTCCCGGTCTCGTTCGGAATGATGCGCGGCTTCTCGACGAAGGAGGGCGCGAACCCAGCCGCGTCTTCTGCGTCTTGGAACAGGATCCACGATTAGGCGAGAAGACGAATCCCGACCGATCGCGAGCTGGGCTCGTTCGGCCGGTAGGTACGCGAGGATTAGTGCTCGAGGGCTCGCTTCTCGCGCTCTACTCTCGTGTTAGACAAGCCATCAAAGACACCTCTTGGTTTGTTTGGGTTACGCTCGGTTAGAGATGATTCGGAAGCGTCGTGTTGTCATCGTACTACTCACCCTCGACAAAATTCCCCATTCTTTTTCGTTTTTTTTTTTTTTTTTTTTTCACGTCGATTGTACGTTTTTTATTCGTACGCGCCGACGCGTTTCGAACGACGCTCTCGTTTCGTACGTCGATAGAATCGGATAAGCGGATATCCGACCGCGGGAACGGAAATCGATTCGTTCGAAGGAAAACCGAAAGAAGGCCGTTTTTCTTTTCCAACGCGAAATACACGAGGAAGCGAAAGAGTTTCGCGGGAACGCGATGCCAAGAGAGGAAACAAGATTGGTGGCGGGGGGGGGGGGGGGGGGGGGGGGGGCTGTGCTGGGGGGGGGTGGGGCGCGCCGGACGGGGATCGTTCGGCTCTCCGTAGTCGGCGATTCGTAACTTGCCTTGGAAATTGAGCGAGATGTTGGCGTTACTCTCGCCGAAGCTGTTAAACGCGTTGCAGCGATAATTTCCACCGTCCGCCTTGGTCGGATTCGAGATCTCGAGGGTAAGAAGATAGGTGTCCTTGCCCGTCGACTTTCGCAACATTTTGATTCTCGAGCTCCCGTTGATTATCTTTTGTCCCTGATACCAGGTTATGTCGGGGACCGGATGAGCCTCGAGGATGCACTCCATTATAAGTAGATCGCCCTCTTGACGTATCGTCGGCTTCTTCGGGAATCGCGGCGCCTTTCCGTCCGGAATTCTGCGTATATTTCCATTACTCGATCATTCTCGCCCTCTCTCTCTCTCTCTCTCTCCCTCTCCCTCTCCCTCACTCTCGGTCTCGAGCCTCGCGCGACCCGCTGCGAAGCTCGCGCCATGTCTTTTCTCTCTTTCGTCTGGACACTCTCGCGGGCCGAAGGATCTCTCCATGCTTGTAGATCACTCCGCGGATTCGAAGGGACGCGCGTTCGCTTTTTCGAGCATGCGGTCGGGTTACCACCGTTCGAGATTTCGGTGACGTGGCCGATTCGACGAAAGCAAAGCGGATTCGACCAATCGTCGCGTTTCAAGCGAGATTCTTTGAGAAATCGCGAAATCGAGTTCGAAAAGAAAAAAGAAGGGACGCGTTTCGTCCGAAACGTCGCCACGTCACTGATAAATCTTCGTTTCGTCATCCACGTGCAACTCAACTCTCATCTCTCTCCGATGAGAAAAGACAAAAAAAAAAAAAAAACGAAAAAAAAGTCATTTGTAAATCCCATCGTACTTTGGTTTGTCGCCACCCTCGAAGTTCAAATTGATCGTAGCCGTTCCCTGGCCGTGTTTGTTCTTCGCGATCGCTCGATACTCTCCTCCGTCGGCCTTGGCCACATTGCTGATACGCAATCTTGCCAGATAGTATAGCTTCTGATCGATCTCGAGGGACACGCTGAATCTTCCGCCTTCTTTGATCTCGTCGTTACCGTGATACCTGACATCCCCCGCGATCGTCAAGTTTCACAACAATTCATTATTTTTCATCGAAATCGTTTCCGCGATCGTGCGCCCGACGACCCGGCGGGACGACCCGGCGGGACGACCCGGCGGGACGACCCGGCGCCGTCCCCGACGATCGCCCTTCGGAGCCTCCGCCCTTCGGAGCCTCGAAAACCCCGAATCGACGATTCTCGATCGTACGGGCCATTCATTTTTCAAGCCTCAAGGGCCCCAAAGGAACGAATACAACGCTTTCTTTTATCTTTTACTCTTTGATGAAAATATAAAATTGGCGGGCGCACCGCCGCCACCCGACCGGGCCAAAGTTCGCACGATCTCCGAACACACTTTTCGACGAATGCTCGAACGAGGATGTATAAATGAAAAAAAAAGAAAAAAAAGAAAAGGCACGCGAGGCCGCGAAGCCTTACCACTTGACACTGGGTTTGGGGTCGCCGGCGCATCTACACTCGAAGGTAATGGTGTTGCCGTCTTCGGATTGTCGGATGACGGGTCGTTCGGTGAATGTCGGTTTGATGCCGTCGTCGGGTACGGGTGCCTCGTCGCCTAATTTATTCAGCACAAATCAGCCGGGTTTTCCCCGCTCGGTTATTATTCGATTATCGCGCGCGAGCGACGTATCGATCCGAAGGACGCTCTCGTCCAGACGCATCCTCGAGTTTTCGGGACATCGGGACGGCGAACGAAAAAAAAAAAAGTCGCGTATCCTGCCAGTCGTTTTTCGCGTCGCGTCAAACCGATCGAGCTAGCACTCGTGTGCAACGAACCCGTGTTCGTAAAAAGAGGTGGGCCAAGTCCGGAGGGACTCTTGCCGTTTTACCACCGGTTTACCGATCGGTAAACGATAGAAAATCTCGCGAGACAACGTATGTACAGCGAGAGTTAGGAGTCGACACACGAAACAAAAATGAAAACACTCGGAACAGCAAGAGTAGCTGGATGATTGTGACTGCGGTATCCTAGTGAAGCGGTGAGGCCAATGGGCGATCGATCGCGATCCTTCGCTATCGGTCTCCGTCGCGGAGACGAGACGAATCCGCTCGCGTTTTTTTCGGTCCGATTCGTTTGGAAAGAAAAGAAGGCGAGCGGTTCGGCGAGCGAGGATCCTACCGATCGATCAACGCTGCGAGTCGAATGCGATCGAATTAATACGTCATTTAAGCAGCGCGCAATATTTATTTCGTTATTCTTGTTTATTCTCGCGCTCTCTCTCTCTACCGTTATTCGACTAATTTCTTTCTCGTTTGTTTAATTTTGCACGTGTTTTCCAAACGTTTTGTCAGTTGTTATCTCGCTAACGGTGGGTTGTATATCGTGACGCGTCTCTCGCCCTTTTCCTCCCCCGGCCCGGTCGTTTCGCCTCTTTCGCGCGCGCCCTCCCGGTTCCTCCTCTTGAATTTTTATTTTTCGTCTCGAGTTCTCGCACTTTCGTTGAGATATTTTCTTTCGCTTTCCGCGATATCGCGGAACCGCGATCGATACGTGCTCCTCGACGAGAGTGAACGGCAGATTCAACGAAAAAAATAAGTAACGAACAAAGTAACGAAAAAATAAGAGCAAATGAAACAAAAGAAACCGACTCGAAAGGTACCGAAGATTCGAGCGAAGCAATTGTTTCGACGCTCCGTGCAAAGAGAATCGATTCGACGAAACAAAAGAGACGATCGATACGGAAAAAAATGAAAGATAAAGAGAGAGAGGACGGTGAAGGAGGATCGGTGATCGATATACATCCCGAGTTAAAGGGGGTGTCGCGGTTGGTTCGTCGGTTGGTGCTCATTGTTTCGAGAGAGGCTGAGAAAGCTCGGAACACTTACTGTCGAAATTGAGGGATATCGTGGCGTTCGATTCGCCGAGCTCGTTCTTCGCGGTGACCTTGTACTTTCCGGCATCCTCGACCGTCACGTTTTTAATCTCGAGAGTCGCAAAGTACGAGTGACCATCCTTGTCAACGGTCAACTGGGAACGTCAACGGTTTTCAACGGTTTATTAGGGAGTCGCGTCGCGACTCGTTACGACGAGCCGAGGCTCCCCACGATTCGACGGAACGGGACCGCGAACGAATCGTCGGAATCTCTCACCTTGTGCCTCGGCGAGTCCTTGACGACGCTTCCATCGTGAAACCAGGAGACCTTTGGGGTCGGATCGGCGGTTATGCGACACTCGAACAGCAATCTCTTGCCATCGTCCTCCTGTCTGATCGCTGGCTTTTTCGCAAAAGTCGGTGCGATACCGTCGATTTGTCTGCAATATTTATCAAAATTCTACACTCATCGCCCAACCGCGTTACGCTCCGTCCTTCTCACGCTTCAAAACGTTCAACATTCGCGCGTTTCGTCTTGCTCGGGCCATCGATTCTCAAACAGGAATTACTCAGTCTTCCGGGAATCGGTATCAATAGAGGACACGCAAAAACGAGGTACAACAGAGACGGGACGCGGCTCGGAATCGTCCACTTTGGAGTCGAGCAATCTTTTCCATCGATAACTTTTCGCCGATCGGTCGAGACGTTACTCGTGTTTTACAGGCGTGCAGCGCGCGCGCGCGCGCGCTCTGGAATATCAAAAGATATTCTTCAACGAGCGCGCGCTCTCTCTCTCTCTCTCTCTCGACCTCGCTAAGTTTAGAAAGAACAAGTAGGCTGCAGCTGTTTTCCTCGATTCCCGAGGTGGATGATACGCATCCACCGCTGGTTCGCCCGAAGCGATTACGAAAGCTCCGAGGATACGAGGCTATCGAGCTTCCGATTGTGAAATATCTCGAGTCCCCTACTCTCGTTGACGCTCGAATCGTCAATAAAATTATAACGAAAAGTGTTTTTCAACGTGCAGCAAAAAAATAGTGATAAAAATGTCTCGAACCGAGCGAGCGGTCGATGGAAAAGTTGGAAGGACTCCTGCGGCTGTCGAGAACAACACTTTCATTCGCGCTTTCATTCGCGCTTTCATTCGCGCTTTCATTCACGACTCGTTAGATCAATCAACGAACAAACGCAAAACGAGGAAAGTTATTAGCAACGAGGATCAATGAATTTCGACAAGCGTCGAAATTCCGGGTGCCGGAGGAGGGACTGCTCGGAAGAAAAGAAAAATGAAATACGGAAATTCAGCCGGAAGCACTCACCGTCTCGGAGTCGGCTGGATAGCTAAAAAAACAAAAGCGAGGGCGCGTTAAGCGATGCGGCAGAAATTTGTACGTTTTTCTAACGAAACGCCGAACGCGACGAGAGGTAAAAAAGAATAGAAAAAAAAGAGACGCGACGATACGCGTCCAAGGTAGCGAGAGCAGCGAGAGCAGCGAGAGCAAAGTAAGAAGCAAGAGGCGCAATCTTTGAAAGAAAAACGAAAATCATGTTGAAAAGACTCGAAACGGAGGAGCGAGCGCGCAAAGTGGCGCACTCGTCTCGCGTCACTCTCGACGTTTGACTTACTTCTCTCTAGGCTCGTCCACGGCTGTAAAATAAAATAATCGTTACACACGAGGGATTTTTTCGAGGATCGAACGGCGCAAGGGTCCGGTTGCGGGGCTTCGCGTAATGGAGCGGCTAGCCGTTCGGACCTCACCGGACATACATTTTTCGATAAAACAAATAAAAAAAGAGAGAAGACCCGTCCATCCGGCTGGCCGCTGTTCAGTTTCCAGCTGGCCCCGGAGTATTTCACAAAAAATAAACACGGCGCCTTCGAGGCTTCTCAAAAATACAAAATTTTAACGCCGAAGGATTGGCGCGTTCCAGGGCACTTATGGAATGCCCGGTCGAATATCCAAAGTGAAATCTCTCTTTCGCTCGATCCAGAGTTCAGTGTCCCAAGACTATTCCGCGCGTATCACACCCAGATACGTATCAAGTAATAAAAGCCGCGACAAAGGATCCGTAAATCATACTCTTCCGCGACACCCCTTCGGGACGGACCCGCTACTTCGAAAGGCAACATTTTCCCTCGACGCGTTGGATCGAGAGAGGCATAAAAAACCGAAAAAAAAATCTACACGCCGCACCACGCGAGGGGTAACGTTCCGCGTAACGCGGGGTTAACGAAGGAGGTAGACGAGGAGGAGAGATAGAGAAAGAGAGAGAGAGAGAGAGAGAGAGAGAGAGAAACTTACGGCTAAAGTTGAGATTGATAGAGGCCGCGACCTCGCCCATCTTGTTCTTGGCCTTGACCTTGTAGAGGCCGGCATCGGTCTCGATGACGTCATCGAGCTCGAGGACGACGAGGAATTTGTTGGTACCGACGCTCTGTATCTTGAAGTTGGTTCTCGCATCCTCGCTCAGCTGTGTTTCCCCCCGGAACCAGGATATTTCCGGTTTCGGCGAGCTCACGAGTTGACACTCGAATATGAGCCTGTTGCCCTCGTCCTCCTGGCGCAGCTGGGGCTTCTGCGTGAAGCTCGGGGCGAAATCATCGGCGACCCCCATCTTCCTCGGGGTACGCCTGACCTCCCGATCCCCTGATTTCGCCGGGTTCGCCTCTCGGCCGCCCGACAACCGATCCCTTCTCCTCCCTTCTCCCCCCGAACCTTTTTTCGTTCAGCGGTTCTTCCGGTCGAAGAGGGATCCTCCGGAGCTCACCGTCCGAGACGCCACACCCCTCGGCCCGCCTCTCCAGCCCCTACTTTTCTTTTCGTCTTTCGATCCTCCTTCGCTGATCCCGCTCGTTTGCCGATTCTTTCACGGAGACGAGACGATTCCTCGATTCCTGGACAATGCAAACCTTTCGTAATATCGTACTCGTCAATTTTTTTTATCGTTCCGACGTTTCGCGACGCTCCTATCCTTCTCGCCTTTTTCCCTCAAAATTTAAGAGAATTCAGAAAAAATTTAACAAATTTTGACGCCGATTTCGCGCGAGCCAGGAGAAGAAACGAATCTCGCTGCTTCCACCCCAGCGAGACTGACCCGAAAGAATTATCGTCTACCCGTGTAATACCCATCGAAGGCGTGCCAAAGCGGCTCGGACGAAAAAACAAAAAGTGACTCTTACGAGCATCGAAATAGTTGGTTTTTTTCCCAAGAATTTCGCAACGCGAGCCAGAAATAAAGGACCGCGTGAGTCACGACTCGTCGGAGGCCACGCTCCGGCATCGGGAGAAGCGTGGCTTCGTTCGCGCCCAGCTTCTAACGGAACGAACGCTCGTCTCTCTATTTTTCCTCGTACGATTATTACTCGCAGCCCTCGCGCGGTTCGTTCGTTTCCGGTGCAATCGCAACGATCCCCCGGTTCTCGCGATCGCGATCGTCGGAGGTTTCGATCGGAAAGAGCAGAGAAGAAGCCTCGATCGGACCGAGGCCGCCCCCGCGGCTCTTCCTCCGTCCGTCCGTACGCGGGGGAGGGGGATAGGTATACGCGGGAGAGACCGAGGCTCGGAGTGAAATTCTATTATCCCAGAGGCTCGAAATAGGCGGCTGACTCTCTCTCTCTCTCTCTCTCTCTCTCTCTCGACTCGGCGGTGATCGATCGGATTATGTTTGGATCGTTCGAGTGGGCGAGAGTTATTTATTCGCAGGGTGAGACCGGGAGGGTGAGGCGCGCGCGGGCGCGCGCGCTGGCCTATGCCCCGACCGGAACTCGGGATGACGCTACGCGTCGATGCGAGTGCACGCGATCGTTCCGGTGAGTCCTCCACTCCCGAAATAATGCACTCTCGGACGCGCGAGTACGCGTCGAACACCATCCGAAAGTGGCCGCAAGTACCTACGTACGGTTCACCGAGGCGCGGCGACCCGATCAACGGGGAGAGAAAGCGAGAGCGGGCGCGTATGATACAACGCGACACGGTAAGAGTTGGCAGTCGGCCCCGAAATCCTCGAGATCGCTGCCCCTCGTAATTGCATCTCGCCTTCTTCTTTACCGAAAATAACAACGAAATATGTAGGTATATCTCGAGCGACGCGCGAGCGGAAAATCCTTTTCCCGACTCGGTTGGAAAAAGACACACGCACCTTCGTCGCATCGGTCGTTTGGATTTGCCGAAAAATGCTTTTGCAAGCAACGTTGAAAGAGATCGCCGACGGGCGAGTAACGATCCTCTCGAGCGAGGAAACTGCCCTGTTTCCTGCCGGAACGCGCTCTTCGTACGTTCGCCTACCACCGACTGTATTCGTCGCTCCTATAATTAACTTGACCCGGGGTGCGAATTAAGTTCGCCGGTTGACCGAAAATCTTGACGGTTGCGAAGTGGACCGGTAGATATGAATCGTCGGTGCGTACCAGACCTCGAATTCGAATTGGCACGGATGCGCTCTGGCCCACTGGCCGAGAGAGTCCCTCCCCCCTCGATCCCCTCTCGTATTACCCGTGTACTCACGGAACACGCAACGTCCTCCGAGTTCGATAATTCTCCAAATCGACCCATCTACCTACTCGCCTTCGACTACACGTACTCTCGCACGAGTCGAGACTTCAACAGTGTTGCGTTTCTTTCGCGTTCGAAGACTCGGGACGATTAATTTCCGGCGAAAGATCGGCTGCGCTCGAATAAATTCGAGCGCGTTCAATTATAGAAGCGGCGGGTTGGAAAATGTAGAGGGCTCTTGGCAGTGGTCGTCACTCGTCGGGGTTCGTTTGCGCGTCCGAACGAGTCACTCGAGAGACTCGAGGTACGCTTGTTTCTCGAAGAAATCCGCGCGAGAATTGGAGCTCCGGTGAAAATCGGCCGGCCGAGGGAAGCCCCGTATATTCTCGCGCCTCTTTCTCCTCTCGCCTTCGCGAAAGCTCCGACGATAATCGCGGCGCAGCCTCGTCGATCTTTGCTCTCTCCGACGCGATCGAGAAGGCAACTCGGATGCTCGAAGGAGGTCAGCCCATTAATTTGCCCGCAAGCGCGAACGAACGAGCCACGGCTCATATTTATAGAAGATAAATTCACCGTTTCGAGGAACGTATATCCGCCGCATGATTCCGGAATTGATGGAAGCGTCGAGAAACGGCCCGAAGAATCGTGTTGAACGAGAGCGAGCGCGCGCATCGGGAAAGTACCTACCGGCCGACGGAAACACTTCCGACTCTGGTTACACTTTCGACTTTTCTCCGAGACGTCGCGAAAACTCTCTTCGATACAGAATTCGATGCCTCGCTGGACAATATCCCTAGCCTGGCGACTCTCCAATTTTTTCTTCACCCCACGCTCCGCAACTACTTTTTCGATACTTTTTTTACGATCGCGAGAGTTATTTTGAGTTTTCATCGCACGGTTATTTTCGTTCGTGCACCCGTGCCGAATCAATCCTTTTTTTTCAAGCTTCACCCTCGCCTCGCATTTCGTTTTCGATATCGCGAAACCCAGTAGGAATTTAAAAAAAGGATCCGTCCTATCGGAGATGGAGTTCGGTCTGACCGTGTCGGTCTCTTTCCACCGAGACGAGCGAGTCGTTGTTCAAAAGGAATAGGCGCGTCTTCCGGACGCGCGACGTACAATTTTCCTTCTCCCCTGGATTCGACTCGACGAGAATACGTCGAGAATACGACGAGAATACGACGAGAATACGACAAGAATACGACGATCCGTGAGTCGGACGAGTGGAAAGTTGCTTGTACGGGGATATTTTTACATCGCTCGTTTCCGAACGGTGGGAGAAACGGAGGGAGAAAGCGAGAGAGATGTCAAGTTTACGAAGCGTTTTTCGTGCTTCTCGGGGGAGAAGCACGAAAAATCGTCGACGCTCCGCGGAGACGGGGGATCCTGAACGCGCATCTCCATCGGGAACGATATCCAAAGCGATTCCAAATGACAAAATACGAGGGAAAGGAGGAGGATCGACGGGAAAAATTGAACGAGCAGAGTAGACGAGAGAGCGACCCGCGACGCGTATATTCGAGTGAGAAACCCGACGTCGACACCGACGACGCTCCTCGCGTTACGTTATCTAAAAATACGCCGACACCGAGCCTAGATACCTAGATAGTCGTCTACGAATAGTTCGCCGAAGTAAGGAGACTCTCCTCGTCGAGCGTTTCTCGCTCGACGGTACGCAGCGCCCGCGGAGATTCCAAACTGCCCCACCGATTCCATTCGACCCCCCGTCGCTCTGCCCTCGCCCGATCAATTAGCGTTACGACGTACCGTTTCTATTATTATCGTCATCGTTACTCGTTACGATTGTTGCAAGCAAAGACACGAATCGTTCGGTGGAAACCGTACCGACTCGGCGCTCGAGCAACGTCATCGAAATTCAACAATCGAAAACGTTGCCAACACCGCTATCGGCGCGTGAAATCGACGAACCGCCGAATACGCGCGTTAACGTCCCACGTTTCACAGGCGCCTCGTTCGACCCTACCGTAACTCTCGAAAGGATAGTTTCGGAAAGGTGAACGAGGTGACGAGGATCGAGAGTAACGGTCAAACTCGAATACGCGTTTCTTGAGGAGTGTGTCGAGCGTGGTGAGGTACAAACGAGAGTAGCCTACAATAAGGAAATGTGGAAGCTTTACGAGCGGAATCTGTCGGTGCTCAAAAAATTTCAGGCATTATGTCAATGTCAATGCGAAACAGGCGCGCGTGCGAGGTTTCGTTGTACCTACGATTGATGGAGTATTCGGTGAGGGATGAGAAGTTGCGCGATTCGCGCACGAGAGTTTTATCGAACCTATTGAAATTCGGAGCGATCGGAATAGCCGAGACTGGAATAGCCGGCGAGACGGGTTCCGATCGGTTCGGAAATCGGGCCGACGAGTACTCGGTAAGAATTTTCCTCCCGTTTCCCGCACTTTTGTTAACTCTGCGAATCTCGTGGACGCGCATCTATACTTATATATGTAGAGAGAGCGAGCGCGGGCGAGCGTGAGGAACCGGAGGAGGGTCGTTACGTAAGAAAGCTCCTACGCGTCGGTCTCCCTCTCGACTCGCTCGATCCGAAACCCACCTCCCCGAGCAAACATTTATCTCTTTTCGCGCTTCGCACTTTCCGCGATCCAGAAGCCGAAAAACCGCACGTTTCTCACACCCGCGCCCTCCTACCACTCGTACTTAATCTTTCCCCTAGACTTCATTATTCATTCATGGATTCATCGATTCATCGGTCGTTCCGTTTCGAATATGTTTTTTTCCTCGTACGAATCGACACCGGTGCCCCGCTACCATCGACTTACTTGAGAGGTCGTTCGCCGAACGTCCGCGACGCTTTCGGCCGATACCAAACTAATTTGGCTCGGGACTCGACGAGGCTTCTCCCGTTGATTCGTTTTGTCGTTTGTTTCTTTTTTTCTCGTTTATCTTGAAAAATATTTGACGCACTCGCGAAAAACACGACGGCGTTTCTCCGGATCGCAGGCGTATCCTAGCGGGGAAGAGAGTCTCTCTCTTTCTCTCTTCCACGCGGAGTATCCTCGATAAATCGCGCACTGATATACGCGACCAACGAAAGATGTAGAATCCCGGAAAAACTGGAACGCGATCGTGAGACAAGAATCGGCGAATCGAGGGAAAATTCGTTCGGTGTAGGTGTCTCTCTCTCTCTCTCTCCCTCCCTCTTTCTATCGAAATTCTTCCTCGATCGCGATCCTCCTCGGAGTCGTTCGGCAGTCGCGCGACGATCGATCGAGATTACGTGTTTTTTTTTTTTTTTTTTTTTTTTTTTTTTTCACTGATTACTCCCAAATCCGAAAAAATCCTCTCCCCGGATTCTTTCCTCAAAAAAGAGTCGTGCCTCTTTTTCGTGTGCTTTTCGTTATCTTTTGAAATAGAATAATAAAATGGGGATTATTCGCTCTCGTGTTCTCGTTCCTGTGCGTCGTCTCTGCGTGTTCGATCGGCCGTCCCAATCGCCGGGGCCCCGCGCGCGAACTAACCAAACTAAAGACTCGTTCGCGGTGTCGAGACGCGCTTCCCTTACGCGTTACCGCCGCGCTTTCTCCGCGCCCCACCCCCCGTTTATTGGGTCGCTCGGTTTTCGAGCGAGCCGCCGCGGACTCGCCATCGCTAACGTTTCCATGGCCCTCCGAGAATACCCCTACTCTCCGCGCTCTCTCCGTATCTCTATTCTCGCAGCCTCCCTCTCCTGCTCCTCCTCCTCCTCCTCTCGTTTTTCGACGTTCCTTTCGGCCGGCGGGGGTGAAAACATTGAAACTCGCCGCAGCCGACTCGAACGATTTGCTCGTCGCGTTTCGTCGCTGCCTCCATTTTGGTGAATAAAGCGGGAATGTTCGGCGGAATCAATGGCGATACCTTGCCCACGATAGCGCGTCTCGTAACGACGATTCGGGGCTCCGTCTCCCCCCGCCCTCGCTCCGATAGTCTTTCCGCGAATTTTCGAGAAGGACGCGCAGGAGCAACGGAAGCCCGAGAACGGGCCGATCGGGGAGGGCGCAGCGATGATTCGCGAAGCGCTGCTGAGCCCGCCCGAAAACAATACAGGGTATCCCGGGTAATAATGTCATCCGTGCAATGGGGAGTTGGCCGTTTAATTCTGAGGCGATTGACATAAGCGGGTACCGTTCCCGGATCAACCCCTGAATTGTTATTAATGTTTTTAGGCAGCCAATCAGGCGCGCCCCTTCAGCGGCCTTAGCCTCCAAATGATTATTATATTATATTAGACGTTCAGTGTTGTGTCGCAGGTCCGTGTCGATGTATTTTTATACCTTTAACACAAACCCACTCTTTCAGTCGTCTTGAAATCTCCATTTCTAGGGAAAAATGTCGAAAAAATATTCTAGAAAGGTTTTTCGCATTTTCCCAGTCTATTTTTGCACTTTCGGCAAAAATTCGTGCATATTCGTAAACTGCGGACAATTTCCGATCAAATCGACCCTTTTGACAGTTTTAAAACGCAAAAACAATGTTTCGACTCGCCCGGCCACTTTTCCGGAATCGGCAAAATCACGAGATTTCAAAAGGCCGTAGAGCGAGCTTCTTATACGTTATGGAGATTTATTTGGTGGGTTTGGAAAAGCTTTTTGCCTGACTTGAATAATCGCCTTGGATTCGTATCGATAGCTCCCGTAGTTTGCCCGGAATATCCAGTTGAAAAATGAGAAAAAAAGAGGCAAAGGGGTATGTGTGGAAAAATTGGCAAAAATCGATGGTCCAACTTTGAAATTCTGCCAAAAATCGAAAAATCATCGGATTTCAATGATTAAAAAAGCATTTTGAAGGGAAA
>JAPYZJ010005715.1:0-11116 GCA_030522765.1 Ophioninae sp. B BG-2022a
ATTAAGTGCGTTATATATCAATGCAAAATTTGAATTATCAACAGATTTCTTATTTTGATCCGATTCGCCCTGTGATCCGATTCGCCTCGGTCTACCCTAGTTACAGCTGAGTACGACGTAGAAAGAATTGAGCAGTATAGGGCAACGTATACTCAGCGATTCTATAAAACATTTATATTGGCTATCTCTCCCTTATAGCCAATTCCCTCGAAATTACCCTTTTACGCATCTACGGGTCTGAAAAAAAAGGAAAGAGAATCTAGATGGTTGAGCGATCTTGAGTTGAGTGATCACTCTTTTTTTAACGATCCATTATTATATTCGTACAAAGTAACGTCCTCCAACCAAATCGTCAAATTTCGAGGTACGTAATTGCAGATATTAAATTAAAGCGAATTTCCCATTTCCCAAAAAATGGTTTTCCATAATCAGAAGTAGAATTTCAGCCGGAATTATCAGTAATCGAGAATATTCGAAAACGTAAAAAAGACCAAGGGCTAAACATGATAAATTAAAAAATTGGGTCCAACAAAAATAAGTATTTTTGTTGGACCCAATTCAAAAATATGTTTCCCAATTCAAATTGGTCCAACAAAAATAAGTATTTTTGTTGGACCCAAACCCAAACAAATTATTAATGAATTTTTCGTAAAAAGTAATTATTTCGTAAATAGACTAATGGCGAAACATGATAAATTAAAAATTCATTAATAATCTGTTTGGGTTTGGGTCCAATAAAAATAAATATTTTTGTTGGACCCAAACCCAAACAAATTATTACTGAATTTTTAATTTATAATGTTTCGCCATTCCCACTTATCATTTAAAAATTCATTAATAATTTGTTTGGGTTTGGGTCCAACAAAAATACTTATTTTTGTTGGACCCAAACCCAAACAAATTATTAATGAATTTTTAATTACTTTCGACTTTTTTTTCTGAAATCACTTCCGGTTTTCCTTTATCGTCCAACAAAAATACTTATTTTCGTTGAACGATAAGGGAAGACCGGAAGTGATTTTAAATTTTCCAGTTGGTAAAGGACGAGAAAAAAGGGAGAGTGGTCAGTGAAAAACTCTGTAATCCAGTGTGGGGTACGAAGAGCCACTTTTATTCTCGTCGATTTATAGGCCAGCTTGTTTTTCCGGGTAGTTAAATGTGACATGGAAAGTGCAACAGGAAGTGAGCAACCGGAGAAAATCACACTGTGCCCTCGCGTTTCCGAAGAGCACGCAGAGTCTGGTATTATAGGAGTTGTCTACGTGAGTTCGTCGTTTCCGAGTGCTTCTGTTCCATACAACTTTTCCTCCCTTACTTCTTGCTCGTTTTCGTGTCTCTCTCTCTCTCTCTCTCTTCGCGACCTGACCACGTTTTATTAATCTTACCGCCAACTTCCTACGAGCCAAAACCACGCCAAGGAATATAGCCTGCTAAGACAACGGGACTAACAACGCAGCCGCAAAATGCATGACGTCTCAGTATAATCCGGGCTACTCGCGGCTCACCGACATCAGCCTGTCCGGCTGCTCGAACGTTTACCTCTATCACTTGCAGAGTTTTTGCCACGAGACTTTTCAATAATACAGAAAAGATAGAATTCAACGATCATTCCGATATTCATATGAGATCTTCGTGTAGAATCACAAGTCTGTTTGGGTTTGTTTGGGTTTATTAGGTTTGTTTGGGTTTATTGGGTTATTCTCGGTTCATTGGGTTTATTGGCTTTTTTTTTGGATTTGTTTGGCTTCATAAGATTTGTATCGGCATATTGGGTTCGTTTGGGTTTATTGGGTTTTTTGATTTGTTGTTTTTTTATTGGGTTTTTTGATTTGTTGTTTTTTTATTGGGTTTTTTGATTTGTTGTTTTTTTATTGGGTTTTTTGATTTGTTGTTTTTTATTGGGTTTTTCGGGTTATTGGGTTATTTGAGTTTATTGGGTTTTTTCATTAATTGGGTTTTTCTATTTATTGGGTTGTTTGGGTTTATTGGGTTTTTTATTTATTGGGTTTTTCGGGTTGTTTGGGTTTATTGGGTATTTTCTTTATTGGGGTTTTCGGGTTATTGGGTTATTTGGGTTTTTATATTTATTGGGTTGTTTGGGTTTTTTTATTTATTGGGTTTTTCGGGTTATTGGGTTGTTTGGGTTTTTTTATTTATTGGGTTGTTTGGGTTTTTTATTTATTGGGTTTTTAGGGTTATTGGGTTGTTTGGGTTTATTGGGTTTTTCTATTTATTGGGTTTTTAGGGTTATTGGGTTGTTTGCGTTCATTGGGTTTTTTTTATTTATTGGGTTTTTCTATTTATCGGGTTGTTTGGGTTTATAGGGTTTTTTATTTATTGTTTTTTTAATTTATTTGGTATTTTATTTATTGGGTTTTTAGGGTTATTGAGTTGTTTCGGTTTGTTTGGGTTTACCGGTTTTTTTTAGTTTATTGGCTTGTTTGGATTGTTTCTATCAACTATTAATTGTTTGGGTTTGTTTAGACTTGTAATGAAAACTGGGCGAGATGAAAACCGACGCGTTCTCGAAAGCATGAAAACAAATACCGAGCGAATTTCCATCGAGCTGTACAAATTGATACGAACCGCTCAATTCTCGCGCAGTCTCAGAATATAAAACGGGTTACGAGAGTTTGAAACTCTCGTATTACGAAGTGTACCTGGTGAAAGCCCTCATTTATTCATAACGCGGCGCAACTTCCGGTATTATTCGAATCGTGTTCACGTTTTAAAACACGAAGAAACGTGTTGAGTAAATTGCGGGTTGAAAAGAGAACCCAATGGTGGAATGGAACGTTAAAATGGATTTTTGTCCGTTTGGGTTTGTTTGGGTTTTCGTTGAAACCTAATCGGAAATGGAATGGAAAAGTACGAGTTTGTCAGATGACGAGGTGTTTTTTTTTTTTTGATAAAGTCTTCGGAGCTTGATTTGCCGAAAGATGGGCGCGTCGATGGTCGGAAAATCGCCCATAAGGAATGGGCCAAGAAGGGACGAACACCGAGGGTGAACTATTTAGGAGTCGCTCGGAGCGCCCTTCAAACTCATAGGGCGTGGCAGTACGTGACGGGCAAGGTAACACGGGCGCACACACATCGACGCCCAACCACCTCCCTTCGACATACGTATGAACACACTTTACGCGAAACCCAAACAAACCCAAACCAAACCGAATAAATCAGTATTTATTCGGTTTGGTTTGAGTTTGTTTGGGTTTTCAGAAAAAAAAACCCAAACAAACGGGATATAACATCGAACCCAAACAAACATACCCATCCAATATCAAACCCTAACAAACCCAAACGGAAAACATACTGACGAGCCAACGCGAACAAAATGCACACGCGAGCACGCAGAACCCAAACAAACAAAACTGAACCCAAGCAGGACTAAACCCAAACAAAATTGAACCCAAACTAAACGAAAAACAAACAAAACTTATAACCCAAACTGGACTAAACACAAGCTAAACTAAACCCAAACAAAACTAAATCCAAACGAACTAAACCTAAACAAAATTAAATCCAAACAATCCTAAACCCAAACAAAACTAAACCAGAACAAAACCAAACCCAAACTAAACGAAACCCAAACAAAACTTAACCCAAACTGGACTAAACACAAGCTAAGCTAAACCCAAACAAAACTAAATCCAAACACAACTAAATCCAAACAAAACTAAACCCAAACAAAACTAAACCCAAACAAAACTAAATCCAAACAATCCTAAACCCAAACAAAACTAAACCAGAACAAAACCAAACCCAAACAAAACTGAACCTGAACAAAATTAAACCCAAACAGAAAGCATACAGATGAGCCAACCCAAACCCAAACAAACGCATCCACAAGTTCAAACACAAAAAGCCAACCACACTGCCTCTCATACACACAAAGGCCACGCGCACTGCACAGAAAAAGCTTCGTGGTTTTCGTATAAAGCTCAACTTCATCCCTCGTGTTGTAACATCGAAAGGAGAGCTCAACGGGCATATTCGCGGCTTATGATATTTTCCAAATACGAGCTTGGGTACGTAGACCCCTTATATTTCCTCCTTTACTCGTAATATACCGTAATAATGTAGTGCAACGTTGGAACGTACTATCCCGTGTACGTCTCCTTATATACAGGGTGTCCCAGCTAAAAGTGTCATCACTGAAATGGGAGGTAGGGGGTAAAATTCCAAGACGATTGATATAAGCATGTATGGGTCTCGGATCAAGTCCTGAATTATTATTAATTTTTTTACGGCAGCCAATCGGACGCGCCTGAGCCGGAGAGTCCGCGTGGTGGGGATACCGCCCCTCCGGCACTAACCCACTCCGCGACACGTACGTGTCGCTCACCGGCGTAGGCCCGCCTCCGGGCGCGTCTGATTGGCTACCGTATAAAAATTCATAACAATTCAGGGCTTGATCCGGGACCCATACATGCTTATATCAATCGTCTTAGAATTTCATCCTCTACCTCCCATTTCAGTGATAACATTCTTAGTTGGGACACCCTGTATATTTACCGGGACCACCAACTATACTCGTTTTTACGTGATCCTACAAAATGAGACAAGATCAGAGACGCGGATATATAGAACCAACGAAACCATTAACGAAACGTCGCTTTCCTTCCGCGGGAAAAAAAAAAGCTTCCGAGAAAAAAAATATCGGCAAAGAGAGAGACAGAAAAAGTTCGAACTTTCCGTCAGCAACAAAAACGTCGATAACTGGCCAAACGAGAGTTTCTTCGTTTATCACTAACCTCGAGCAAATCTGTTTACGTTTAAGTTCGCTATTTACTGGGTAACGATATTTCTCTACCATCGGTCGGATCGTTGAGGTCAATATAAAAGATTACAAATTGCTCGGACATCGTGTTTCAATGGTTACACAGGTGGACCATGTAACATCCGAAATTCCAATGACCCAAGCTATACATGTGTCGTTTCATACACGTACTTCGTTTCAATATCAACCCCGGTCAACGACCAATTCGAACATGTCCAACCGGCATTACGTCGTTTCAACGATCGAGCTAAAAAATTGATTCGCTTGGTATTCGATTTATATATATATATTTTTTTTAATTAATTTTATTAATATTATTTTTTATAATTTTATAATCAATATTATTATAATTAATCCTATTTTTATTAATTTTTGGAGCTAATAAACAATTCAATAAAAATATAGATTAAATGCAAAAAATAATTAAATTAAAAATGTGAATTAAACAAAAAAAAATTGAATAAAAAATATCCATGAAATAAAAAAATTAATTGAATGAAAAATATCAATTAAACTTTTAAAAAGTAAACGAATCGAAAATATCAATTCGTCGAATTTGACGTCCATTATTATTGCAAATGAAACAATTGATACTTTTACATGTGCATATATTATTATATAAGCTAATTTTAAGCGACTGAAAATATCGATTAAATGCGAAAAATAATTGAATTAAAAATACTCATTAAATAAAAAAATTAATTGAATACAAAATATCAATTAAATTTCAAAAAAATAAATGAATCGAAAATATCAATTAGTCGAATTTGACGTCAATTATTATTGCAAATGAAACAATTGATACTTTTAAATGTACTTATTTTATTATATAAGCTAATTGTAAGCGACGGAATTCCTCGGAATTGACAAAGTGAAATTGTAATTGAAAAATTATCGAAGTATCGTGAATAAATAATAATCGATACCAAAAAAAAGCCTCACAATAAAATAGTTGAAATCTAACTGGCAAAGCTGAAGAAATTCGTCAATTCTATAATTGACTCTTCAAATCGAGCGGAGTGGAAAACCAACTTTTTAATATCGAAACATTTCGTGACCGTTTGCAAATTTCCGAGAGTAATAACTATCGAATAAAAAAAAAATCTTCTCTCGAGATTTTTCTTTTGAGAATTTCGTCAGGTTAGGTAAAAGCCGTAAAGAGGATTACTTTACGGATATTCGAGTAGTTCAATAATTCGTAGAGTGAACATAAGTTTGTTCTTGGTTAGTTAAGGACGTGATGAAGCGGGTTTCCCGGGTTATGCAAGGGCCGCAGAGATGCGCTCCGAGAAGGATTTGTGGCTTAAGCAACGATCTCACTAAAGTCAACGATCCTCGACCCGCGACGGAGTTAATTCACGCCGCGCAGGTATCGATCCTCGTTAGGTTAGGTTTCGTTAAGCGTGTCCCCTATCGAGATCGTATTCCTTCGTGCGTGTGCACCGCGAAACTCCTACCCGAACACACCTAACCTCTTAAACCCACATCCACGAAATCGGCCCATCGAAAGATGGAAGTAGAAAAAGTCCTAATAAAATCCGAAACTCCAAAATTGAAAATCCAAATTGAAAAAAAATCGAAATTTAACGTAAAATGAAAATCTAAATTGAAAAAAAAATTGAAAATCTAAATTGAAAAAAAATTGAAAATCGAAATTGAAAAAAAAATTGAAAATCGAAATTGAACAAAAATTGAAAAACCAAATTGAAAATCTCCATTGAAAAAAATTGAAAATTGAAATTGAACGAAAATTGAAAATCGAAATTGAACAAAAATTGAAAATCTACATTAAAAAAAAATTGAAAATCGAAATTGAACAAAAATTGAAAAACCAAATTGAAAATCTACATTGAAAAAAATTGAAAATTGAAATTGAACAAAAATTGAAAAGCCAAATTGAAAATCTACATTGAAAAACCAAATTGAAAATCGACATTGAACAAAAATTGAAAATCCAAATTGACAATCTAGCTTGAAAAAAAAAAAAACCCAAATGTCCAAAAATGAAAATGTCCAAATAAAATCACGGATAGTCGGGGAATTGAGTCAACTCAATGGGGTTTATTCGAAGCCTCGAAAGGTCTTTCGCTAGGTTTGTTTGGGTTCATTTAGATTCCTACCAGCTCATTTAGGTTTGTTTGGGTTTGTTTCGTTTCCTCGGTACTTGTTTAGGTTTGTTCAGGTTTGTATCGTTTCTTCTGTACTTGTTTAGGTTTGTTTGGGTTTGTTCCATTTCCTCTGTAATTGTTTGGGTTTGTTTACGTATCTTCATATTTATTCAGTATAACCTACGAACCCACTGAACTCAACTTTCAAAATTCGACATTTTGAAAACCATCCCTCATCACCAAAAATCCTTTTAAGCGTTTTTTTTTTTTCGAAAATAAAAATCGATGTCTGTGCAAAATTTCAGCTCGATCGGTGATAAAGTTTTCGGAGGTTTTTCAAAAAAATTTGAAACGAGCTGTGAACGGCTGTATTCGATAAGAAAATTCCTCGTTGTTCGTACGTTTCATAGAGAAAGGGCTGAGCACTGGAGGTCATACGTCACGTAACTGAATTGTTGATCTTATCGGTGATATAGATTATAGGAAGTTTCCCTCTTGGTTTTCCCTGTTCAATGGGCCAGAGAGTGTTCGATTAAGCGGACGACGTGAGAACGACCTCTAAATATCCTCTCTGCGTGGATATCAGCGTCGTGAGAGACATCCCTCAATCTGTCAATGTGCTCGATGTCCGGAGGTACACAGCTGATTCCCTCGAACTTTTCGGACCAATGGGAATATAGAGACCTTCAACGTCGAAAACTCGTCTTTGGCAATCCTACGTGCCACTCCAACATACCTCCCGTTGTTCTCTCTCCTATTCCCCATAGAAGGATAAAAAAGCACGAAGAACCTCCAATGAGAACTCCAGGTCTGGACAATTCATTAACAATCCTCATCCCCAATGGAACAAAACTCGAACTCACTTTTCTTACACTTTGTCTGTTCAAATTATTCTTCTGAAATAACTTAGCCATGTTGATTAAACGGTTTTTAATAAAAGGAGACTAATTATTGTTTGGCTTTATTAATACTCTTTGTTTTGTCAAAATTACGATTTCGTAGGGTAATTCCAAAATATACGTTTTCTCGAGTCATCGTGTCGAGAAAATTGTTTGAAAATTATTGTTTTATTTTTTTTTATGAATTTTGAAAACATTGTCTAATTTTTGAATTTTTTTGAAAGAACTTGTCTAATCTAACCCAAACAAATCCAAACGAATTAATTAATAAAGTAATCTATAATTTTATAATGCATTAAAAAATGTATTTTCAATTTTTCAAAGAGTTCAAAGAATATTCTCTAATTTTTTAATTAATTCAAAAAATAATCTCCAATTTTTCCATGCTTTTTAAAATTATTCTCTAATTTTTAAATGAATTTCAAAAATATTTTTCAATTCTTTATTTCATTCAAAAAATAAACTTTAACTTTTTAAGGAATTACAAATTTATTTTCGTATTTTTTTTCAAATCGAACCATTCTTTTTAATCGTCTCCAGCGATGCATGATAGTCACTCCATTTTTCTTTTGTTTCTTTTCGTGTCGTATACCTCAGCAACGTTGGCAAAAGGCTTTTTTCTCTCCTTTTTTATACAGGGAGCCAAAAAAAAAGTACGAAAAAAGCAAGATCAGCGAAACAGACGAGGACTGAGAGGGGGGGGGGGGGGGTACTGTAGTCTAGGCGTTTTTGGTCAGAAATTGGCACACCGAGAGCACACATCGGGACGCGATTTTGGCATGCGCCCATTTCCGAAATCTTTCGATCGAAACTCGCTGATTTCGTCCCCTAGTCACTCCAGACGAGTCTCAACTTCTCAGACGGTCCGTTATCAGTCTTAGAGACCGATTTCGTAAATTCTCAGTTTGACGAAAGGAGAACTAACTATGAAATGAAAAATACGTCTTTAGCATTTTTGGAATAATTAAGGGGGTAAAAAAACCAAAAAGTCGTCAAAAAAGGCATATTTCAATGGCCTTGAGTGGCAGAGTATGCCAAAGTGTAACGGACCAATGAGGCCTCATATAAGGCTACCTGATCAGGGCCTTAAAAAAGATACGAAAATTCTACATTTATTCAACTTCCGGACGGGTAATTCTCTTCGAAAGACCCAATTTACGTCACGTGTGGATTTATTAATTAATACTGCATTTATTGGTGAAGAAAAATCCCCGATTTCTGAAAAAATTAAGTCTGAATCGACTTCCGGTAATACATTTCTGTAAAAAGAAAAAACAAACAAAAAATGTTTCTAAAAAATAAAAAAATATTAGGAAATAAAAAATAAAAAATATACGAAAATTAAAAATATACACAAATTAAAAATATACAAAAATTAAAAATATACAAAAATTAAAAATACACAAAAATTAAAAATATACAAAAATAAAAAATATACAAAAATAAAAAATAAAAAGATGGCGCACTTTCGCTTCGATCAGCTTCACGCAAAGATCATCGAGGAGGAAATTCGGGGTTTCTACGAGTCTGAAACGACCCATAGAATACGTGGGGCGAATGTGTACGAGCGGTGGTGGTGTACCATCGATGAAGACGTTTCCTGTCGCCCGATCTGGAGAAAGACATCCGCCGAACCGGGAAGAGAACATATAGGAGTAGATCGAAAGACTTCGAGTGCCGCATTGACGACCATTATCGAATCGAATCACACCCGGACATGGAGAAAGAGAGAGGGATGACGACAGTTGGAGGAACCGAGACAGAGCTACGGTGACGAAGAGGGAGGAAGTCAGGACGGAGGAGGAAGAGAAAAAGAAAAAGAAAAATCCTCCATCCACTGCTATTTGATTCTTTTAACCCACCCCAACGTATTTTGGCTTCAGAATAAATAGCGTTATTCCCCTCGTAATCTCGTCTTCTCGCCTTTCGATCGAACATAAATTTATTGCAATTATTCTTTTTTTGTAAGGACGTGAAGGGAAACTCGATTTGTTTGGGTTTGTTTGGGTTTATGTTCGGAAATATATGGAAATATATTTACGGAATTTTCCACATTATTTTATTTATTTATTTATTTATATATATTTTGTTATAACAGTTATTGTTAGTACGTATTTTAAATTATTATTGGATAGGTATCAATAAATCACGAAAATTAGTATGATAATTACAGGAACATTAATTATTGATTTGATTAAAAAAAATTATAAAAGAATTTAAATAAAAATATAAATTAGAATAAAAATTAGAAAAAATTAAAGAATAAAAAATGAGAAAAAAATAACAAAAGACTATAAGTGTCACTAGGATAAAGCTGATTTTTATTTAATTTTCAGAGAAACCAAAATCCTTGATAAAAAGATTAATAAAATGTCTGGTAATGGACCCATCGATATTCATCGTAGCCTCAATGATAAAACCGTATTTCATCTGTATATCGAAGCCTACGAACGTACAGGACAAACCACTCAACTAGCGGGATGTTGGTCGAATGCCGTGGCTCGCCAAAAATGTCTGAGGGTATTTCGCGTCCGTCCGTGGGAGGAATAATCTAGGCGATCAATCGACTCTGTATTAGGCACATCTGTGTATTATGATGTGGACAACTGTATGTGAAAACTGATGAATATGAAGCCATTCGAGTTTTGAGGACTGTCCTTGTAATAACTCCTCGTAATATGTTCATTTATTCGCGTTATACATACTTTATGACTCTACTTGCGTAGTCATTTTGGCGACACCACATAAACCTCGGGGAATTAAGAGTGACGAGTCGTTTAATGTGCAGCGAAAAGCGTAAGTTGAAAAATAAAAGAAAATGATCTTTTGGATATGAAAAAATCTGCCAGGATGACAATAAATTAGGGTGCGGTTGTTTGGGTTTTATTCGCCTTGAACTCACAATTTCTAGGGGAAAAAGCCAAAAAAATATTCTAGAAAGGTTTTTCGCATTTTTCTGGTCTAATTTTACACTTTAGACAAAAACTCGAGCATATTCGTAATCAGCGGAAAATTTCCGATTAAATAGAGCCTTTTAAAAGTCTAAAAATGGAAAAAAAAATTTTTGTCTTCCCTGGCCACTTTTCCAGAATCTCAGAAATCACGATATTTCAAAAGGTCGTAGAGTAGGCATCTTCTATGCGATGGAGATTTATTTGGTGGGTTTGGAAAAGGTTTTTGCCTGACTTAAATAATGGCGTTGGAATCATATCCATATCTCTTATAGTTTGCCCGGAAAGTCCACTTGAAAAATGGCAAAAAAAGAGGCAAAGGGGTATGTATGGAAAAATCGGCAAAAATCGATGGTCCAACTTTGAAATTCTGCCAAA
>JAPYZJ010005716.1:5689-16803 GCA_030522765.1 Ophioninae sp. B BG-2022a
AGGTGAACTTGGGACCGGCTGTACTGGCATGGGTTTTCCGCAGTTTCCCTATGCCCGTGCCAGAAATGGCACGGTGAATACGGTACAGAGGTGGTAAGTCGGCTGCGGCCGCAAGGGGAGGGGACAGGAGGAATCAAGGTGGGGAAAACAGGAGGAAACAAGGTGGGGGAAAACAGGAAGAAAACCGAGAGGAGAGGAGGGGACCGTGAAAACCCGAAGGGTGTACGGGATGGAACAAACAATAAAAAAAAAAATATGAATTGATGATTTACTATTGGTCAATAATATCATAGCTGATTTTTGGGTTTGTTTCGCAACGTTATCGCGAAATCATTACACAATCTATTAGGAGTACTATAACTCCAATCCAATCCAATAGTAACTCCAATATACTCGTGTAATGGGAAACTAAAGTATCTTTAAAAAACGTAAACAAAAATTTGTTAAGGGATCTTCTGACTCATTCGTGCGAAACCAGTTTATCTTTTTCATACTGCAGTTTCAGCGGTTCTAAAAAACCATATGTACGATTTTCCAGATTGTTACAATGAATATATTCCATTTGACCTTGAACAAAAGTTACCCAAAAAGATTGATGTTTAAACATTTATTTGAAAAGAACTCGGTGCCTCGAAAACCACAAAACATAAGTTTTTACGTATTGAACCACATGTTATTACAATAAAAATAGTTGATTTTGTTTGGGTTTCTCTTTTTTCATTTATCGTAGTAACGATCGTACACAGTCGCAAGGTAGCTTCCGGGAGGAATATTCCAGTTTTGGGAATAAACATAAACATCAGCGTGCGTCCCATATATTGTGCCTAAGGACAAAGTCCCGACATAGTTTCCAATATACCGTTTGTAGAAGTGGATGAAAGCCCTGGCATACACACGCACAGTGTCGGGCTCAAGCTGAATCATTGAAACGAATTGTTTGAACAATTAATTTATTAAAACATATTATGACCAACGACACTACAATACCAGTGTTATATAATAGTATTAGTAATAATAATTGGTTCCTTAATCTAGTCGTTGGCGTGCTTGCCCAACAATCGAAATACCGTATATAAAGGAACTCCTGTGTTCGAGTCCAAGCTCCGAAATTTTGAAAATAAATAAATGCTTATCGAGCAGTGCGCATCGTAATAGTAGATTTAATTCTATATGAAGAACGACCCCGCTTAGAAAGCTTGACGGATGAAATTAAGACCTGCCGAGGGAATATGGAAACTACGCACAGCCTTCATAGCATTTCTGCACTTTTCGTATGCTTGAGACCAAAAAAAGGAACAAATCTGCACCTCGTAAGCGAGGTTGCGGCGAGCGGCTAGCTGGTTAATCCACCCAAAATTGGTTCCCATCGAATTCAGACGAACGACCTATTTTGGTGGGCCAAGCGGACCGGACCAGATTATCCATTTTTTTCCTACAGTTTCGGGTTCGGCGATCCCAAAAACCCGTATGTTTGAATTTTCAGATTTTTTCGAGGAATACTCTCCATTTTACCTTCAAATCACTTTAGATACGAATTGTCTCGCTGTGAACCTGTGTTGGTAATTGAAAAAAGTTAGACAAAGAGATAATAGTTTTTAAATTTGTTTAAAATGAACCTAGTACTTCAAGAACCACAAAATCATTATTATTATCTGCATTTATATATTATATGAATAGTAGAATGTGTAAAGGACGATACGAGATTGGAAATGTTGAATCGAGTGTTCCCGACGCTCTGTGAGAAATAGCGACACTCTATATGATATCTTCAACATTTCCAACGTTGCCTCGCTTATCCTCGGGTGTGCACCGTTCCCCTTTCGTTTTTTGGGCCGCAACGTGGCGTTGTTTTCGTTGGTTACGTGCCTACTTCCGTGGCACGCTCGTTCTGCTCGTTCTGCTCTTTTCTCGGCTAATACACGTTTCTTAATTTTATCAATAAACGAATGACCAGTAAGACCCAACCTTTTTGGATTGATATTCGAATACAATCCTTATCTCCGACAGGAAAAATATATTAATTGTAACGTCATTTTCCAGTCGCGTCACAAAGGTTTGTTACGTTTGGCCGCGCGAATTAGATGTGCTACCGATTATGGTTGGTTTTTTCAGTTTGGGTTGAACTTCTCTCGTAGTTGCATTTTGAGGGTCTGATTGCGTTTGTTTCGTGTTTAGATTTTACATTCGTTTTGGGTTTGGTTTAGGTCATTTTTGGTTACGGTTAGGAGCAGAACTCGGTCCATCCGAATGTCGCTCTAAGTACCGAGCAATCGCGGCAATCTATTAATATACTAATAAAATAAAAATAAAATTGATGCTATTTTATTATAAATAATTACTTTTATTATTTTTATTTCAGAATAATTTCATTTACATTTGTGTTTAGAAATCGATTCCCAAATACAAAACGTATTACTATCAAAAATAGAATAAATCTATTTTGACTTTCTTTTTGGATGTAATAAATTTTGTGTCTCGAATTAAATTTGCTCTCGGTTTGACATATCGTGATTGTTTTCGACTGTCAACCTACACTCCCAGGTAAATTCCGACTCCTATACCATAACCCACAGCCTGGGTAGCCGAGCTATATCGCAACCATCTCCGCGTGCAAATGAATCCAGATTACGACGGATATGATTCCGGAGATAAAGAAAAATCAGGGTAGTCTGCAGACTCTCACGTGACCCGGTGAAGATACCGATAAACCAAAAATTTATGTAGTTCTTCAGCTCTCGTTCGTTGGCGGGCGAGGGTGGATCCCACTGGCCGCAGTGTAGTCCGGTTGGGAAAACCGACAAAACAAAATTTCCTCAACGCCCCCGGAGATTGCGGGTGCATATGCACAAACGGTAGGCTGCCGATAGTGACCGTTTTTTATCTAGATTTCCATATGTTCCCGAATTTCGGTTTTGGTTAGTGGTGGCAAAGTTCCCCGTTAAATAATATACAACGATACTGACATCAAATCATCACTAGGTACGTTCAAAACATGCACAGACCGGATGTCGATGTACAAATGAATGTTTTTGGAGAAAGGTAAAAGTCACCGAATTTTTCGAACAAATATTCTTTATAACGGTACGTCATGTGTGATAAAATAATGAACAGTTTCCGAAATACCAAACATCGGTTTTCAAATCTAGTGTGACGTACGTTACTCTCCTCGGACGAAGCTCCAGCAAAGAAACCCACAGCGGCCATGACGATAAGAGCGGCGCGTATCACTTTCTTTTTGAAAAAAAAAAACATGAAAAAGAAGAAAGAACATGGATGAGATCTGGTTGAACGCATGCAGAAATTTTTTTTTATTACACATTTAGAAAAAGTATCTTTTTACGAGATATTTCGAAATATCTATTTCTGAACTATATTATGTTTATTTTCACTTACAATATACGGTTGGCAAAGAAATAATATATTTTTCGCTACTCATTCTGCGTGTCCTGCCTGTGAAATTATTGTCTCATTAATTTCGAAAACTTGGTACAGCTGGTTAAAAAAGCATTCTATAAGTATTTGAAAAATTATCAACATTCATTTTGATTGCATATAGGAAACGAAAACCCGACAAAACGACAATCTGGATAAACTCGAACCCGACATTCATCATCGTCTATCTTTATTGGGATTCTCGAAACCTCCACTATTGGATGAACAACAAATTTCCGCTGGCAATACAAAATAAGTAGATATTTTTTCCTGCATAATTCCTTTTTATTTTCGAAATAAAAAGATGATAAACCACAATCCATAATTGACGAAATCCTGAGTATTCCGGTTACATTTCAAAATATCGGTGAGGCTGGTCGATAAAAATTGCATAACTAATTATATGATAAACTTAACATGATTATTAATTTAACATTCCCAGCGAGCACTCAAATAATCGTAAAAGCGATCTGAACGAAGCGATCCAGTCACCCAGCCAATTTATATCAAACGTGCTCTCCCGCCTTACCAGAGATGGTAAATTCTTTTTAACTCAAGTAGAAAAACTTACCTATTCGCCGTTTCTTCAATTATCTTCGACTACAGTTTCCTCGACAATTTGCTACTACGCCGCGTATAGCTGTGCAACGTTTGAAAGTAGTATTTTGTTTTGCACTGATAATACTTGAGAGTTTCATCGGTTGAGCAAACAGAACCTCGAATAAATATATACCAAAATTCTGTACTTTCTCACCTCTCGATATTATCATGACATTTTTTTTCTTTCAATGCATCGGTAATCTTTACTCATAATAAGATTGTAACAGACCGATGCCTGTACATTGAAGATATTTTGAAAAAAAATAAAAGGCGGGGCTTTATTAGAGCAACAGAAGTCAAATCAATAGTTTTTACCATTTTTGTCTGTTTGTCTTTTTGTCTGTCTGTATGTTTGTACGCGCATCACTCAAAAAATACTGCATGGGTTTAAATGCGGTTTTCACCGCTCTACTCCTAGATGCCTAACTCAAAATATAGGGTATAGTTTACAACATCAAAAAGATATTGTTTAAATGTTTAATTTTTTAATTTTTTGTTCGGGTTTGTTTGGTTCATCATACAACAAAACAAACCCCATCAAACCCAAACATAAAATATTGTTCACCAACAAGTATTAAAAAATTAAACTTAAATGAAATGTATGCTGTCTCTTGTTGTTCATTTCTCACCCATGCAACCACAGCGAAGCGTTGCAGGGCAGAGCTAGTTAATAAATACGACGAATCATCGATTGTTAAGCAAAACTCGTCATACTAAACAAATGCTTCAAAAATGGAAAACAAATACGTATTACCTCCAAGTTCACAAATGCCATGATTGTACTTATTCGGCTGATCAATCCAAGGTTTGTAGTTGAATTTAAAGTTTGTAACGAACTTGCTGAATTGTGTTCAGCAAACAATTCAAAATTCATAGTTATAGTTAAAGTTTTTTAAGGAAACCAAATAAGTAATATGTGTTGGGTTTGTTTGAGTTAGAAAATAAGAAACTCAAAATTTATACGATTTCTGTTCGGCATCAATAATATCGTTTTCTATTCCAAAATAAAGCTATTTAACGGCAAAATAATATCGGGGACCATTTTCGAAGAAGTCGCTTGAGTACAGAATTACGCAATAAATTATTTTTGGCATGTCCCAATTATAATGTTTCATTCTACTGTCAAGTGTGATAATTACGAAAAAAGAATGAGAAAAAATAAAACAGCATGCCAAAAGAACACGTCCCACGGTCACCTCCCGTTCATGCGCATATCAGCATGACTGTACCTTGCACCATTGTTATCAGCTGTTCACTTATCAAGAGCTGTCTTTTAAATTGTATTTTTCGCAATTAGTAGACTTCTCAGTAAGAAATAATATAATTAGGACGTAATGAAATAATATGATTAGGACGTAACATAGATAATCACATCAAGGAGACCTTGACTTCGTTCCGCATCGATGAGGTACCCGATCCCTGTACGGCACACCTTATTTGTTTTGAAGTACAACAAATAAACTATGAATGTTAAAATAAAACAAAAATCTTTATATAATCATTTATCCAATAATCAACGTTTTAATAATAATTAAGGTTCAGAAAACAATGCACGCTATTAACTATAAGCTTTTTTTAAAAAGCCGTCTAATGGGCCTTATTTAGATCACTGCTCCTAATAAAGCCATACCCTTTGTAACTTAGTACCGAATAAAATTTAAAAATATATATAATCTTTAATTTTAAACTTCAGTTTTAATAACAACGTATATAGTGCTAATAAACCGCTATATATTGAAAAGTTTCGCACTTTCGAGGGCTTCCTTTTTAGCGCTCGAAAGGCGAGCGGTCTTCAGCCGCGCTTTCCCCGGGAGAGCGAGATAGAGGGCGTGATCACCTTCGGCCTAGGCGTGATGCATTCCGTTCTTAGGACTTTGGTGTGATTTTGGAGCGAGCAATGAAAGTGTGGGATGTAGCGGAAATTTGTGTGTTTTTCGGAAGGATGCCTCAGGTGTTCTCGCGTCGTCCGAGGTCGTTGACTCGATCCATCATCATTGCCATTGAATTTGTGGATCTTTATTTGGTTTTATCGGGGTTTTTACTCGAAGTTTTATATAACAAAAGGGGTTTTGGTGTAGTTCAGAGTGAAATAAATGGTGCGGAGGGCTCGGAAATAATGGGGTGGATAGAACTCAGGTTTTTTAGTGGATAACCGGTAGGAAAACGCGGAGTGCTGGACGCGAAGAGCACAGGAGTTGAGGAACGCCGAGGAGGTGTTTGTTTGGTGCTCTTGGGCTTCTGATATTGGCCTTCTCTCTCTATCCCGTTGTTGGCCCGGTCGCTCGCGCTCTCTTTGTCTCACTTACGCGGGCCGCCTGAGTCGCCTTTCCTCACACACGGGCCGTCACGCGTCGCGTGAGTTGGTGTAGATTCCGGCTGTAACAGAGTTGTGTTGGTGTATGTCAGTGTGCTTCTCGTCGTCTGGCTTTCGTGAGTGTCGTGGCCGATTTCGGAGATTTTAAGAGGAGCTTTCCCGAGAATTGGAGCTTGGGAATTCGTTTGAGCAATTGAAAAGTTGCAATCGGGTTTGTCTCGTTCGGGGTCGCCGGTCTCGCATAAGGCGAGTAGGTTTTCCGGTTGCGATGCCGGGAAACCGAAATGTGACTCGATCTGATATAATGTGGGATCGTTGCCGATAATTTGGTTACAAGGGAATCCACATGGCGGAACTCTCCACGTCCGGAGAGGTAGCCGACGGCTTGCCAAGGCCGTCGCTTAAAGTGAGGTTTCGTCGTCGAGACAAGAGAAGCTCGTCTCGTATGTGGGGAAAGTGTCCTTTTTGGGAGGTTCGTTGGAAAGCAGCGAACCTTTTTAAGGGATCGCGAGCATGGAGGTTCCCGTAGGTTTTTAGGTACAATCAGGGGTTCCGAGGAACGAGTTCCCTGGCATGCCTGCCTAAGATCACCTCTAATTATTCCTTATCGTATGATCAAACTTCCAGCGCCATGCTGGGGGTTCACAAACGATAAGGTTCCTATCCTGGGGTTAAGGGGGAGACGTGAGGTAGAGGAGCATGCTCCTGGAGATGCTCTCATCGTGAGTTCTAAATCGTTTGAGAATTGGTATCGAAGAACTCCCGAGAACTGCTCGGGCGCCCGTAAATAGCCTAAGGGGCTCGAGGGGAAATTCCCTATCTCGTGACCATCTTTCTCGATCAGATGGGGATCGATGGAGGATCGATCACTTTGAGGTAGGGTGACCGTAGGAGTGAGTTGGTTTAAATAATTATGTCTCGAGACGTCCGGATTCCTGTGAGAGGTAGCCGGATCTCAGGAAAGAGGCGTTATTCGCATGCCGGCTTGGAGGCAGGTCTCGTATCTCGCGCGGTTATCCAGAGGTGGGCCGCGCTCTTAGTATCGGCTCGCGCAATGCGGGGCACGCCCGCCGGTGCGTCGCGCCCGACTACCGGGCGCTCGCTCGCGCGGACCGATGGCCTGCTGACCCACGACTACGCGGAGCCATGTACCTCGTCGGTACTCTGTGACGCGGCGACGCTGTGAGCTCAACCGCCCGTCATAATATAATGAGAATAAAGATTCACTTAGTGATATTGAAAACAAGTTCGATTTTCGAAAGTTTTTGTTCGTTGAAATATGATAAACGCCTACGTGTAATGGCTCGCGCCGCCTTTCATCAACTGCGAGTGTGGGTTCGCCACAGCACGGCGGTTGCTATGGCAATTGCGGCCATTCGAAGGTGGACACTCGACGATGAGATCGCAATCCGTTTGTCTTGTAATTTTGAATATTTTAAACGTGGGCTTTATTATGGGTCTTACATGGGGCAAGTACCTTGATATCGTTGTCTATAACAAAACAAAGGTATTCAACGGGAAAAAAATCGGCGACCATTTTTCGAAGGAGTCGCTAGAGTACAGAATTACCGAAGTAATTACGTGATTAAACGAACTTACCTGCAAGTTAAGTTCTATCATGATTGTATGAAGTGCCTCTTCCGAAAAATCAATCGTAGTCCCGCTACTTAATGCCGATGCTGCCACAAGTTTTAAAGCCAAAATAAAAAGACTCTCGATCGTTGCCCGTGTCACCGGTTACTCTCATTCATTGTTTCAAAGCACCGCCGTAATCAATCGAGGGTTCTTTTTTGAGTTTACGAAAAAGAGGACTCCGGATGGGCCTGATCTTCCAGAAGAGGCGCATCATACAATCATGATAGAACTTCACTTACAGGTAAGTTCGTTTAATCGTGTAATTGTATTACGCGCCTCTTTCCTTAAGATCAATCGTAGATGTTTGAAGCGCGTTACGGCGGTAAATTAATGTATTATACAGGGTACGGGAAAAATAAAAAATGTATTTTCCAAGCAAGGATTCGAACAATAACGGTTGTTTCTTAAAACGTGCTATTGATATCGCATATAGCTATTTAATATTGATATCACGAACTGACTCTTATCTTCCACGATAGGACGATCATCAAATTTTGTAAAGGGTGCGGAGTCTTTCGTCGAACCTGCAGTTTTTTGAATAAAATCGGCGTTTATGCCCTTTCGCTTGGCCGCCAATATGGAAGCATGTCGTGTACTGTGAACTGAGAATTTCTCTGTATCTATTGCGCTATCGTACAGAACTTTTTTCACCCATCGACTTGAGGTCTGGCTGGACACGGCTAAGTATGGCTTTTTAACAGATATAAACAAGGTTTCACTGATTGACGTAAATATTTGGTTCTGAAAATGTACGATTCGAGTGTAGTCGCGGAACAAATTGACGTATCACTATGATAATAAGGCAACAATAATATTGGCTGATTTTTTCCTAGTGCTGTTGTTTCGATTCTATCGGGAATCATCATCGCTTAATCTGCATCCGTCTTGTGTATGTTTACAATGATTATTAGACGTAGCGTCTGTATTCTATGGCCGGTAGTAAGAGCTAATAATGTAATCAGCTTAAGGCAGAGCTTTGTAAGGATAATTCCTCATTTGGACCCCAACTAGATAAGAGACCTAGAACAAATTTGGGGTTCCACGTACAATCGTATTTTGGTTGCGGAGGTCTTAATGTTGCTACTGCGTCAAAAAATGTCTTGACGCGACCGTCTTGACCGATTGGTGGGCCGAGTAGCAGTGCTATTTCCAACCTTAGAAAATTTAAAGTCCCGTGAGATGCTCCTTTTGTATATTCTTCTGTGAGAAAATCAATAACACCTTTGCTCGAAATAGTGAAAGGGTCTGCACATCAGATACGGCAGAAATGCGACTACTTTTTGAAGGAACACTCACACTGTTTTTTGGAGGACTCGGTGATAGACGATATCATTATACTAACAGATTCTTACGGGATGACCCTTGATATAAAAGCTCTCCGCATAACTTCACGGCTACCAGGGTAGTCTTTCGCCACGAAGGGTGCGGTTCGAATGCAGATCGAATCAGTTCAATGTGAGGTTCAAAATAAATTGGCTGTATTTTAAACATTGATTCGAACAATGGATACTATGCTTGTGATAGCCAATAAGGAGCAACCATTATTTCGCGAGAGCCGTCGGATCTAATCTTTCTTACGGTGCGAAGGATAACCGCAAACCGAGGAAAAGCATAAGAAAAGTATGGTCGCCAGTTTATCGTGAACGCGTCAATCGCGATAGATTCAAGATCGCGCTGCCAAGAAACGAATTTTGCACATTTGCTATTCTTTCTGGTTGCAAAGAGATCAATTTCAGGGCGTCCGAGGCGCTGTACAATTTTTTCAAATGCTTCCCCCGCAAGTTCAAATTCCGTCTCCGATTCTAATTTTCGTGATTCTGAATCTGCCCCCACATTGTCTGCTGATGAAATATCCCGAGTCAAAATTTTCGAGCTGCTTTCAACCCGCTAGATGTAGGCCTCCTTCTTCGAACAAAGTTCCGCGGTAGCGGATTATCGGGTATTCAAATGAGGCTACGATGTATGGAAAATGAATAGCTCAGCGCATCCTTTCAACCCCCTAGATGGCACATACTGGACTTTAGGTTTAAAGGAGGCTAGTATAGCGCGCAATTTAACCGACGAAACCTCCGGTGAGGCTGATCGAGTACTATCGCTGAACCTACTAGCCCTCGTTTGAGCCTATGGCAGTCTCATCGTATACCCTACGGACCCTCCTTTTGGCCTGGTGTAAGCGCGCCGCATACCCTACTGACCCTCCATTTAACCTACGATATCCGTACTGTATACCCTCCGCAGCCTCCTTTCAACCTAATTTAGGCGCTTCAAATGCCCTCCGAACCCTCCACTCGACCTACTATAGGAGCGCCATAGGCCCTCCATTCGGCCTACTTCACGCGTATGGTGGACGTGATTGAAATCTACAGGTAAGGATATTTTGTAGATTTTGATTCGTTTATTATTGCCGTACATGACCGTACTAACATCGCATCCATCGCGCCCGCGCGCGCACATACACACACACACACACATTGGAATTTTAACTGAGCCTATTTTTTTTCTATTGCTATGTACGGTGATCAACTATCAAGGAGACCCGTGATCTCATGAATAAAAAAATCATAGAAAAATAAACAAAATATCAATTTTTAAAACCGAATTGGGTTTAGTTCCATATCATACTTATCATAACGACCTAAGTAAATACATTTTTTATCAATAATGTAACGCTTCATAAATATTTTAGCAGTATGTTAAAATATGTATTTGTGAATATGAACGTAATTACTTTTTATAACTTTGGTATTTTATATACTGACAAAGTATTCTTAATAATGACTTTTTTAATATCACTTAATATCGCAATCAGTCGTAACGGAAGACCCTTTTATCAGCCATTTGGTTGACTCTTAAGTAGTTCCATAGAGGAATCGCCTTTGTTCGCACATAAGAAAAAGAAAAAAGCATCGTGGTTGTCACCAAACAAACATATATAAACTATTGAAGTTTATGACTGACTACATTTGGTGATGCTCGGTTCTCTCAAAAGTTTGAGGATCTGGAATGCCCATTCTCTGGGAATACCAGTTTCTTTGATAAAGAACAGGAAAATGAGGAGGTTCATAACGAGTCGGATCGTTTGATGGAAAATGGCCATACATTGGAAATTGTTGCGCATTTGACGGAACCCACG
>JAPYZJ010005717.1:0-11392 GCA_030522765.1 Ophioninae sp. B BG-2022a
GTATATATATATATTAGGTGTAGTAACCCAAACAAAGCCAAAAAAATTATGGATTTATTTTTACTACTCTTGATAATTGACACAATTGACCCAAACGAATCCAAACAAAATCATGGTTTTTTTTTTACTAGACTTGATATATATCTGTGTATGTGTATATACATATATTAAGGTGTATTAACCCAAACAAAGCCAAAAAAATTATGGATTTATTTTTACTACTCTCGATAATTGACACAATTGACCCAAACGAACCCAAACGAGATCATGGTTTTCTTTTTACTAGACTTGATATATATGTGTGTATGTGTATATACATATATTAAGGTGTATTAACCCAAACAAAGCCAAAAAAATTATGGATTTATTTTTACTACTCTTGATAATTGACACAATTGACCCAAACGAACCCAAACAAAATCATAAGCCAAACAAAATCATGGTTTTCTTTTTACTACACCTCGTATATATACAACCTACTACAAACAAAATCATGGATTACTTTTTACTAGACCTGATATACACACACACATATATATATGAGGTGTAGTAAAAAGTAATCCATGATTTTGTTTGGGTTTGTCTATATGTATATACATATATAGATTGATACGTTTTGAAAGAGAGAATGAATTGATTAACTGTTGGGATTATATCGGGAGCCAGCGCGGCGCCTGACCCATACCCGGGACGAAAATTGAATCATCCGGTTGGCTCGAAGAGTCGCTAGAAAATATCCGATCGGATAGTCTTTCGTAACTCGTAACACACTTTTGTTTGATCGTACCCAATGGAAATGGTCGTCTTCTCTTGAACGCAGAAAAGCACCGATCAACTATTTATGAACTACTTTGCTCCGGATTTTGTTTTATTTTGCTTTTTTTATTTTTTATTTGCGCTCTCTCTCTCTCTCTCTCTCTCTCTCTCTCTGTTGATGTCGTTTCTCTTCGCGATGCACTGAAAACTCTCGGCAATTTCCACCTGAGAACGTCCTCGTTTTCCTCGCTCAACGGAGAACTTCGTATTTCACGTTGGAACGCCGGATCGCGCGCCCCGCGAGGCTCAAGTGTTCAAATATTTGTGTTGCGATTAAACCGTCCTCATCCCCCTCCCGTAACGTCCCACCAACATCGCTCGCCGCTACTCTCGAGGCCTGCGAATATACGAAAGCCGACCTAGCGCACGGCCTACAGGATCATTCAAAATCGGACGATGTTTTTTTTTTTCGTTGTTTTCGTCGTTCCAAAATCGTACTTTTTTTTTACGTCGTTTTCATGAGTTGAAAATTGGATTTTCCTTTTTTCAATTTTCGTCATTCGAAACTCGGATTTCTTCTCGTTATTTTTGTATTTTCAAAATCGATTTTTTTCGACTCCAGTGACTTTCTGATTTTCTGGAGATTCCAGTAATTTTTTTCATTTTCTGGAGATTCCAGTAATTTTTTTCATTTTCTGGAGATTCCAGTAATTTTCTCTTTTTCTGGAGATGCCAGTGGCTTTCTGATTTTCTGAATATTTCAGTGACTTTCTTGTTTTCTGGAGATTCCAGTGACTTTCTGGTTATCTTGAGATTCCAGTCACTTTCTGATTTTCTGGAGATTCCAGTGGCTTTCTAATTTTCTCGAAATTCCAGTCACTTTCTGATTTTCTGGAAATTCCAGTCACTTTCTGATTTTCTGGAGATTCCAGTGGCTCTCTGATTTTTTGGAGATTCCAGACACTTTCTGATTTTCTGGAGATTCCAGTCACTTTCTGATTTTTTGGAGATTCCAGTCATTTTCTGATTTTCATCTTCTGGAGATTCCAGTGTTTCTGATTTTCTGGAGATTCCAGTGTTTCTGATTTTCTGGAGATTCCAGTGACTTTCCAATTTTCTGGAGGATCTCGTTGCTTTTGACGTTTTTCCAGGCAATCTTGATAAAATTCATCAATTTTGAATCAGGCTGTACATGAATGCTGCGGAACTTTCTCGAATGTCCTGCGACACAGGCATGTGCATAGGGCAGGTCACGAGGGGTCTCCTCCGCATTCGCTTTGCTGACAACGTCGAGGAAGCCTTCAAAAACTTTTCAAGCCTTCTTTCTCCGAAGAAGGCCTAAAGGGTTCCTCTCGCTGACGCTCCAAAAAATTTTCAATTTTACGTGGCCTCGAGAAAAAAAAAAAAGAAAAAAGTGAACGGGCCAAAAAACTCGAGGCTGGAAAGGCAAAGAGATCCGACGTTTCATCCTCTCCGATCATTCACTAATTTAAGTGCTCCTAAATTCGAGAGGAAACGGCGAACAGCCGAGAGAAAAGAGCCTCGTAGGAAACCCGAGAGAAAATGAAAAACGACCGACCAAAATAAAATGGTGGATCGAGAGAAAGAGAGAGAGAGATGGAAAAATCGTGAAAGACACGTTTCGTCTCTCCGCAGTTTCTCTCACAATGCCAAATATAACTTGACACGAGGGGCCACTCGCGGACGTTTCAGGAAACGCTTCGCTTTTCCCTAAGCTTTCCAGCCACTTTTCACGCACCTCGAGAACAAGCCCGTCCATTATTTCTTGACGCCTCCTTTCCATATTGATTTTTCATCGGCGTTGTCCAAATCCCTTATCTTAACGAATTCAAATCGACATTTTTTAATTTGAGTAATTTTTATTTTTTGGTTCTCATGTACGTTTTTAATTCAAGCCAAACAAACCCAAACACAAAAAAAAAATTCAGTTACAGGAAAACACGAAAATGAAAAGATCGTAAATCCAAACAAACCCAAACACCTAAAAAAACGAATATTTCGGTTACAGGAAAACACGAAAATGAAGAGATTGTAAACCCAAACACCAAAAAAAAAAAAGAAAATTTCGGTTACAGCGAATCACGAAAATTACGAGTTCGTAAACCCAAACAAACCCAAACACCGAAGAAAAAAAACAAAAAATAACGGTTACAGGAAAACACAAAAATTAAAAGAAGCTCGTAAACCCAAAATAGAAAGAAACTTCCGGAGCGAATATACATCTTCGAACCGATTTTGAAAAGTGTCGAAAAAATGTCGGAACTTCGTGAAGGATGGGAAAGAAAAAGTCGTTAATGCTTTGCCGATTGGATCGTTTGGGGAAACCTCCTCCTCTCCCCCATTCCAAAGTATTATTTTTAACCCGGAGACACGCGAGAGAGAAAAGGATGGAGAACTCTGGTAGATCGGGAGACCGAGAATGAGAGCAAATGGATTGATGCTTCTGCCGGTCTAATTGTAGAAATGAAGTCACGCGAACTCTCTCCCCGAGACACTTATCCCTCGTCTGGCCTTACTTCGATCGCGTTTGAAAAATAATACTAGATTCGATGATTGAGCTCGTGGAGATCCGACAGCTGTCAATTCTTTAATAACAGGTGTTATCACGACCCAGTAGCTGCCAAATCTCCATTTTTCATCATCAAAAACCATGGAATCCATTTTCTATCATCAAAACCCATGGAATCCATTTTCCATAATCAAAATACCCACGGAATCCGTTTTCCATCATCAAAACCCATGGAATCCATTTTCCATCATCAAAATACCCACGGAAACCATTTTCTAACATCAAAACCCATGGAATCCATTTTCCATCATAAAAACCCATGGAATCCATTTTCCATCATAAAAACCCATGGAATCCATTTTCCATCATAAAAACCCATGGAATCCACTTTCCATCATCAAAACCCCTGGAATCCATTTTCCATCATTAAAATACCCACAGAATCCATTTCCCATCATAAAAGTCCATAAAATCCATTATCCATCGTAAAAACCCTCAAAATCCATTTTCCATAAAAATACCGATGGAATCTCCAAAAATGGATTTTATAAAGACCCAATAGCTGTCAAATCCCCATTTTTCGTCGTGAAAACCCCAATACCCTTGAAATCTCCATTGAGAGGTTCCATCAAGTTACAACCAGCTAAAATCCATTTTCGTTTGATTTTTCGTTGTCGCAGAGTTCCCGTGACGAGAGGCAACATCAACAGAGCTCGAGTCCAGGCTCGCTGACCCTAACTCCGAGTCCTTCACCGTCGCCCGTCGGCGATGCTCCCCTAGGTCGAGCCCTGATGGAAGCGGCGCTCCAACAGGCCGCCGGGAATTCCGGGACGACTGGAATGAACGGAATCAGCGGTGGTGGATCACCCGCCAGTCAACAGCAGCAGCCACCGATGGTCGTGACACCACCGGGATATTGGGTCGACGGTACCGATCACAGGCACGCCCTGGACTCCGCCGGCAGAGCTTTACTTCCGGCTCAGCCCGCGTGGCAACCCAGGATCGATCAGGACGACACCGCAAAGTGCTATCGTCGCTTCTTCGTTGGAAGGGTAATTTTTTCTTTTTTTTTTTTTTTCACTATCTATTATTTTTAGATTTCAATCTAGGGTCTTCAGACTTCGATCAAGTTCAATCGAACAACTTCCGGAATGTTTATCAACGACGCATTCGTGATAGTACGTAAAAATGATAAGAATTGGGGGGATTAGGATTCAGCTTGTTTGGGGTTGTTAGGGTTTTGCGGGTATTGAGAACGATGATGATTTGGCTTGGGAAGATCCAGGAGATGATGAATGTAGAATTTGGAGATCGGGCCCTGATTGGTGACGAGTCGAGAATGATAGGTTTTGTCGAGACCTAATAGCTGGTAAATTGATGATTATATAGGTGAAAATACTGAAATGTATCGAGTCTCCAATTATCTTCGTCGAAATCCCAAAATCCATCAAATCTCTATTGTTCCTCATCAAAATCCCAAACTTCATTAAATCACCAATTATCCTCATAAAAATTCGAAAATCCGTCAATTCTCCATTCATTCTCAATAAAATCCATCAAATCTCTATTGATCCTTATAAAAATCCCAATTATCCCCACCAAAATCCCAAAACCCGTCAAATCTCCATTCCTCCTCATAAAAATCCCAAAATCCATCAAACCTCCATTTATCCTCATAAAAATCCCAAAATCCATCAAATCTCCAATTATCCTCATAAAAATCCCAATTATTCCCATCAGAATCCGAAAACGCATCAAACCTCCATTTATCCTCATAAAAATCCCAAAATCCATCAAACCTCCATTTATCCTCATAGAAATCCCAAAATCCATCAACCCTCCATTAATCCTCATTAAAATCCCAAAATCCATCAAATCTCCAATTATCCTCATAAAAATCCCAAAATCCATCAAACCTCCATTTATCCATTTAAAAACCCCAAAATCCATCAAACCTCCATTTTATCCTCCTCAAAATCCCAACATTCATCAAATCACCAATTATCCTCATAAAGATTAAAAAATCCGTCAATTCTCCAATTATCCTCATAAAAATCCCAAAACCCGTCAAATCTCTATTCATCCTCATCAAAATCTCAAAATCCATCAAACTTCCATTAATCCTTATCAAAATCCCTCAAAATTGCATCAAAGCTCTATTAATCCTCATAAAAATCCCAAAATCCATCAAACCTCCAGTCACCCTCATCAAAATCCAAAAACCCAAACAAACCTCCAATAATCCAACAAAAATCCAAACGATACCCAAAAAATCTCGAATTGGCAAATCACATCGAATTTGCCAAAAGTTCCATTATCGAAAATGACGTTTACGCGACAGGCGATGGGATTGACCCTCGCGAGCGAGAAACTCGAGGCTTTGGATTCGTATTATCTGAATAATGGTAAATAACGTCTTGCGAACCCGTCCGAAGCACGAAGTCTCGTGGGGTTTCCGAGGGGTGAAGGGGGGGGGGGGTTGGTTGTTTCCTCGTGGTGGTAAGATCTGACAAGATGAGTTTACGCGTCGTACGTTCGAGGCAGGAAGAGAGAAGTTTGCCGCGTGGGAGTGGGAACGTTCTCATAGTGGTTGCTACTCTCTTTGCCGGGCTTACGTCGAGAATTTTATACGGCCAACGTCCGCTCAGCGACCAGACGAGTTACGTTCCCGCTTTCCTCTCTTTTTTTTTTCTCGGGGGAAATCTCCCTCTCTTTCTCTCTGTCTTCAATAAGGCTCAACAATTTCGCCCCTTTGTCATGGAAGTTGGCAGCTTCGTTCCACCAGTCTTGAAGACTCGTTGATTTTCTTGCTTCTCCTCCGTCGATTCGCGTTTGTCGTCTTTCGACGTACTTATCGTTGCATCTGACTGCAACGTGGATTCTTCATTTTTATCGTTTTTTTATTTACTTTTTCATCATTTTTAATATTCACATATACATACATATATATATTTATTTTCATCTTTTAAAAATATTTTTTTAATGCATTTTATTATTCACTAAAAGATATTATTTTTTTTCTAATCAATTTTATCGTTCCCAAAAATATATTTATTTTACACAACCATTTTCATTAAAAAAAAAATTCGTATTCACAAAATAAATCTACATTTTCTGGTTTTTCGATTATCGAGAAAAAAAGAACACTTCCACTCGTTATCCCACTTTTCTATTTTTCAAAATCTCAAACGATTTCACCATTTTTTTATTTCTCAAAAAACGAAGGAAAAAAACGTTCCACTCGGATTATCTCACTATTGAATTTTTTTCTATTATTTGACGTAGTCAAGGTTTGAAAAATTAAATTCAATTTAATTCAATTTTATTAAAATCTTTTTTTTTTTTTTGTTTTTAATTTATTTATCGAAGAAACGAGCGAAAGCTCGCTACAGGCCGAATCCGTATTCTATCCTCGTGCGAACGAGACAACTCGCTGAAAAGGAAGCCAAGAAAAGTACATTGGCCGAAGTAGAGAAAAGACTTGGCGCATGAACACAAAGTCTCGTTTCAGTCTCAACAGCCTCTCTCTCTCTTTTTCTCTTCCTCCTCCACCCCTCCCCCATCCCTCTTTAACCTTTTTAATACAGTTCGTGTACGAACCCAAACACGACCCGGTGCTCTCTCGACCGAAACTCGTCGAGAATGACGACTGTTCTCATTCTCCTTTTTTTTCGTTATTTTCAATTTTTTATCCTTTTTTTCTTTATTGTTCCCCCCCCCCCCCCCCTCATCGTTGCCTCTCGCTCGCCTACGAAACTGCCGGAGGGGCCATTTTTCGTTTGAACGAAAAACGCGGAAAAAATGAAATATGAAGGCTTGACTTACGCCCCCCCCCCCTCACCCCTCTTCCGGAAACGAGGAGACGAGGCACAGCCGTGTTTGTTGAACGTTCCTTCTTTTTTTTTTTTATTTCTTTTTTTATTCTTCTCTCGTTCGCCCCGAACGACTCGCGACTTCATCGAAGACGTTGGAATTTTCTTCGTTTTTTTTCTTCGTCATTTTTTCGTTTTCAGTAAATATTTGAAAAATGCTCGTTCAATAAACTGACTGAGATAATAAATATTGAATTGATATTAGTGAATACATATATAAGTAGATATATATATATACACATATAGATATGTGTTTTTTTGATAAATTTTGATTTTCAAAAATTCAACGTTTTTTGCTCGTGCTCGCCCAAATAACTCAATTATCAGTTATCAATGAACGATTATTAATATGTATAATAATTGACATTGATATTAATGATCGTTTAATAATAATTATTATTTAATCATTACATTCATTATATTTATTTAATTATATAATAGATATATTATTATATTATATATAATTAAACCCAAACGAATAAATGAAAACAATTCAACGATTACGTACTTATTACCCATAAATAATAACGATTATTATAAAATATGAATACACACGTATATCATATACAAAAATCATAACAAATATATACACATATATAAATTGAAGGCAAACGTGAATCGAAATAATAAAATGGAGTTAACGGAGGATTGGAAAGCCCAGAGAACGAGAGAGACAGACAGACAGAGAGAGTGAGACAGAGAGAGAGACGAGTATTTAAAAAAAAGGAAAAAAATAAATTCGAGAACTCGCGCGCCGGCTGCGACGAATTTAGCTCTCGAAACGTACGACTCGCGGCTGCTCGAGCACCGACAACCACTTTTTTTTCTCTCCCCCCCCCCCTTCCTTCCCCCTCCCCTCTTCGTTATTCTCCGTCAATTCGAAATGCCAGTTATAAAGTAACTCAGTAATTGCTATATACGAATTCGATATTCTCTCGGTCTGTATCTCTTTCTCTGTTTTGTCCCCTCCCACCCCCCCCCCCCTCCGCCTTTTTTCCGATCGCGAGCGGTCGCGGGCGTCGATCGCGCTCTCTCGAGAGCCGGTAATTCCAATGCTCGGGCTCGCGCTACATACGCGCCGGCGAGTATCCGTTAACGGTGAAGCGTGCTGTTGGAACGGGGCCAGAGAGGAGCCAGCCTTTTCAGCATTCGCGCGCGCTTACGGACCCGTACGCCGAGGAACGCCCGGAAAGGAGACGAGGAGCGGCGGGAAGAGGGGAAGAGGGGCAGGGGGGGGGGGGGGGGTAACACGTACGATGTTATACATAATGCGAGCGAAAATCGATCCGCGAAGATTCTCGCTCTCTCTCTCTCTCTCTCTCTCTCTCTCTCTTTATTATTATCACCGCTATTCTGGTTATTATTTTTATTATCATCGTTATTGTTATTATTTTTTTGTCATTATAATTATTATTATTATTGTCTTTGCGTATGTTAATTTTGAGTTATGTTTAAGTTTCTACGTTATTTTTGTTACTTCTTTTTTTTGCACGAAAGTCTGAGACTAGGGCATAGTAAATTATATCATCATCATCATCTCTCTCTCTCTCTCTCTCTCTCTCTTGAATCATTATTATTATTATTATTATTATTATTATTATTATTATTATTATTAATTTAGCGTTAATTTTGTGTACTATTTTTTTGTATTTTTTGAATTCGTTGATTTTTTATTTTATTTACGAGTAAGAGGGTCGAACGGTTTTTTCGATCCTGTAATGGTTCGAGGGTATATCTAATCGTAAATTTTCAACTGGTTACGAATATATCATCGAATTTTCGTCGAAAGCACGGCACGAAGCAAAGAAAAACGTGTTTTTAGATGTTTTTTTTACGGTTTTTTCCATGGAAATTTTGGGTTTTGGGGGAAATTAATGGTAGATTCGTGCTCAGGGGATCAAATTACATCGAAATGGACTAGTAAAAAAAATATTAAAAATACAAAATTTTTTTGGATTTTTAAGGAATATAAGTTTTTTCACTAAATCATCGATAACTTTTTTTCCTTTAGGATTTGGTACTCCATTTTGTGCTCAATCTCTTCGTTATGATTTTCTCTTCAAAATGCTTTTTTAATTATTGAAATCCGATGATTTTTCGATTTTTGGCAGAATTTCAAAGTTCGACCATGGATTTTTGCCAATTTTTCCATACATACCCCTTTGCCTCTTTTTTTGCCATTTTTCAACTGGCCATTCCGGGAAAACTATTCGAGGTATCGATACGAATCCAACGCCATTGTTTAAGTCAGGCAAAAACCTTTTCCGAACACACCCAATAAATCTCCATAGCATACAATAAGCCCATCGTACGACCTTTTGAAATCTCGTGATTTCTGAGATTCGAGGAAAATCGCCCGGGTGAACGAAAAAATTTTTTTTTCGTTTTAACAGTATTAAAAGGGTGTATTTGATCGAAAATTTTCCGCTGATTACGAATATGACCGAGTTTTTGCCGAAAGGGCAAAATTAGACTCAGCAAATGCGAAAAAAGTTTTTCGAAATTTTTCCCTATAGGGATTCATCATCATCCCATTCTCTCCCTCTTTCAATCATCCTCTTTAATTTTCCCTCTCTCTCAATCTCTCTTTAATTCCCTTTCTCCCTCTCTTTCTCCCTCTCTCTCTCCCTCTCTCTCTCTCTCATGTCGTCCTCGTCGCGATCACGACGGGAAACGAGACAGCATTTGTACGTGATACCTGTCAATTAGAGACGTCGCGAATTCGCGATCGTTAATAATAACGAGGGTGGTAGTACGCGTGATGGATCGGAAAGGATTCCGGTTCGGCGGGAGGGAGGGGGGGGGGGGACGAGAAATAGTTCGATGGAGTTGACATTGCCCACATATATTTACTTCCCATTTCTATTTACCCAATCCAAATGTCCTCTATCTTTACTCTGCGCTCATTAAGGGCATGACGAACGAGCCATCGTCCACTTCGAAATTTCAAAACCACTATTCTCTGAAATGGCTGAACCAATCGGTACGAAATTTCTTGTGTACATTCGAGACGATGGCACCGAGGATCCCCCGGTCGTCGTTTTCGAAAAAAACGTTTCATTCTTGAGTAATCGCGGCTTAAAAATTTTTAATTATCTCTCTCGCACTCGTGTGTCACGTGGTAATGTTCGTTATACCCTTAAATTCCATCCAAACTGAATTTACTCTCGTATTTCCTTCGTATTTATTTGCTTTATTTTTATCGTATGGCATTCGACCCAACGGGAAAAAAAAATTCGGTCGAGCAAAAAAAAAAAAACAAAATGTGATATTATGCGCCCCCTGACCCACAAAAGACGGACGATTTCGAAAATTCCGTTCCGCGTTCATATTTCCGGTCGAAAAAACGCGAAAATTGCGCGGCCATACGAGGACGCGAGAGCGAAGTTTTGTAGAAAGGCCTCGCGATGAGCGTAGCGCGCCCGGGTAAATCTGGAACGTCCGATTTATACGAGCGCGCCAATTATTTCGCCCCCCCCCCCCCCGCCGCCGATGTCTTTCTCCCTCCCTTGGGGGTGGAGGGGCGGAGGAACGGGGGGCTATAAAATTCATGGAATATTATACGCGATTGCATACATCGTGAACCGGCTCTAAACAGACCGCGGAAAGAAAGCGAGAAAGAAAGAGGCAAAAATTAAACGTAAAATCACGCGACTCCCCCCAAACAAACTCACAGGCGATTGCGAAATGGAAAACGTGCAGAAAAAAACGTTTCTCATTTTCGTCGTTTTTTTTTTTGTACCTTTTGACAGGTATCAGAACGAGAGAGAGAAAGGGATGATTATGATGATTCCGTATAGGGAAAAATTTCGAAAAAATATTCTAGACACTTTTTTTTTGCATTTTCTCAGTCTATTTTTGATCATTCGGCAAAAACTCGGGCATATTCGTAATCAGCGGAAAATTTCCGATTAAATAGACACTTTTAAGAGTTTAAAAACGGAAAAAAAATTTTTCGGCCTTTCGGGCCACTTTTCTGAAATTACGAAAATCACGAGATTTCAAAAGGTCGTAGGGTGAGCTTCTCGTATGCTATGGAGACTTATTGGGTGGGTTTGGAAAAGGTTTTTGCCTGACTTAAAAAATGGCGTTGGATTCGTATCGATATCTCGTATAGTTTTCCCGGAATGTCCAGTTGAAAAATGGCAAAAAAAGAGGCAAAGGGGTGTGTATGGAAAAATTGGCAAAAATCGATGGTCCAACTTTGAAATTCTGCCAAAAATCGAAAAATCAT
>JAPYZJ010005718.1:0-11109 GCA_030522765.1 Ophioninae sp. B BG-2022a
GTAGCCGGTACGTCACTTCGAAAATTACGGAATTTTCCACTGTTTTCGTACTTTGCATAATCGCTTGCTAGACTCTGAAAAATGGTGATCCCGAAATTTCGAGATTAGATGTTCGTAGAGGTTACTATTAGCTTCAGTTTCGTTCATTGAACAAATTTTGACGATTTTTTTTTCGCCGAGAAATTCGATTTTTCGTCCGGATAGAAAAATTATTGGATGCCTAATACTTTTGGCCAAGGCTGTATATAGTCCCAGTCGTAATATGAAAAATGTTCTCTACCGGGAGAGCACATGTCCCATCCGGTACGAAAGGATTGAGTCAAGAAACATTCTTCGTGTACTTTATTAATCTTCGAATGAATCCAAGTAAGAGAAGTATTATCTCCGATCAATTCGTATCGTATAAGCGATGCGGTGGTCCGGGTGCATTTAGTCGTTTCGCGTCGTAAACGGCGGACATTGATCACTGAGTGATAATCGACGAACGCGACAACGGCTAGTGTTTCGCTTCGAGCAATCACGATTAAGAAGAAGCGAATCGACAAAGAGAAAAGGGATGCGTTATTTCCTCGGGGATTTTTCTCAAGTTCAGCCGAGCGATCGTTAGATCGCGTTGGAAGAAGACGCGTCGAGATTTTCCGCTTTCGATTGCCACGACAAAAGATAATTCTCGATGGATTCTTTGTCTCTGGTAAGCCAAGCAGCGTTGAGCCTTATCGTTTCGATGCTTTGTTGCACAGCTCTTTCGACTCCCGGTGTCGGATGAGTTTCGAAAAAGGTCTCAACGTCCTGAGCCATTTCTTCGGTGACTAAATTCTCGGTCGTGTATTTGACCAATCGATTTATCAAGAATCCACCCTCGTATCGAGAAACGAGAGTTTTCCAATTATTCTTGAAAAATTCCCAAGCGAGTAAACGTCCCTTGTGACAGGTAGCTACGGACATGAAAGCAAAAACGGTATCCTGAGGTCGTACCTCGCTGCTCATAGCAAAATCAAGAACTTTAACCAAAAAATTTTCATCCCTGATCGCTCCGAGAGCTCGCAGTATTCTATCCTTTTCTTCGTGAAGATCAGATTTCCGATAGAGCGCGAGCATGGAATCGTAGACTTTCGGATCGCCGGTTGAAAGCACAGCTCGATAGACTGGTGAACGTAGATCAGCCGACAAAGTTTCACCGTTCAGATGAAGCTGAAAGCGTTTCTTGGCTTCCTCGATCGTTGCTTCATCTCCGTAAGCTCCCATTCTACCAAGAACCAACGATCTCAAAAGTGTATCCGAATGGCTCTCATCGGATTTTGCGTCCCAGCCGAGTCTCGCAGCGATGTCTTTGAACAACGATCTTCCGTAAGCTTTGAACTGATTCTCGATGTCCAAATTGCCAACGAGAACGCCAATTTTGCCGAGTGTATTGGCGATGCTTGACCAAACCGTGTAGTTGTCCTCGTATTGAAAAGCTTCGAGGAAACGAAGCACTTCGTCCGTCGAAGCCAAGTTAGCTTGGACCATAGCGGACAAATCATCGAGCAATCCGAGTCTGTCGAGAGGCGGAATCGTCCGTTCTCGAATCGCTGGGACCAATAAATCCAAAGCTTCCGGACTGTAACGCGTTCGATACAATCCTATAGTTCCTGGATTTATTTTGATCCAAGAACCGACCGGTACGTCTTTTATAACGAGTTTCGTTGTACGCTCGCTCATAACGGTACTCGCGACTATTTCCGTCGGAGCTTTAGCGCTGCTCACACTGATGGGTATCATCCACAAAGTGTTTTTCGGATCGGACGAGCCATCGGCTAAAAATCTACTTTGACTTATCGATACGACGCGATCCTCGTTTTCTTGACTGACATCGATCGTTAATATCGGGAATCCTTGTTGTTTCGTCCATGTCGTCATTACTGCACGGACTGGCTTTCGACTCGCTTCTTCGAGAGCGTCCCACAAATCTTCCGTTTCCGCGTTTGCGTAAGTGTGACGTTTGAGGTAGAGATTCAAGCCTTTACGGAAATCATCGTCACCGATCCATAAGTGTAACATTCTTATTACACTCGCGCCTTTGTGGTAAGAAATATCGTCGAAAATCTCGTCGATCTCTGACGGATGCCCGACTGGCACTTCGATCGGGTGACTGTTCTTCAAACCGTCCAATTCCAATGCCCTTACGTATGTATCCGTTACGAATTGCGTCCATATATCGTACTCCGGGAATAAATGATCCACGCAGAGAAATTCCATGAAAGACGCGTATCCCTCGTTCAACCATAAATGCGTCCACCATTCCATCGTTACCAAGTTACCGAACCATTGATGAGCCAATTCATGAGCTACCACCAACGTTATCCATTGCTTCTGCGCAGCAGATGTATTCTCCGGATCGACCAACAAACACTTCTCCCGATACGTCACCAATCCCCAATTCTCCATAGCACCCGCCGAAAAATCGGCTATCGCTATTAGATCGATCTTAGGCAACGGATACGAAATACCGAAATAATCGTTGTAATACGGCAATACTTTGGTCGCGGCTTCCAGGGCGAAACGACCCTGTTCTTTCTTCGCTATTGGTGTGTAAACTCGCACCAACACACCGTCCGATGTTTTATCCTCGATGTAATCGAACTCACCAACGACCACTGCTACCAGGTACGTTGACATTATTGGCGTACGTTGGAACTTCAGGATATCATGGCCATCGATCGTTTCAGTGCTCTGTACCGGCTGAAATTTTTGCGAACGAGAGACATTTATTTAAAACTCGTTTAGACTCTATTTTAGAATTAAATATTTTTTAATTCGAAGAGAACAACAAAAAATTGAACTTGAATATTTGACGTTCTACAAATTCATAACTTACGTTTTATTTTCTAGTAAATATTATCAAAATCAAAATACTATTAATCAAGATTAAGATTCTTGATACGCTGTTATCCTCGTAGTAGCAAATACTCTTATCGAAAATATTTTTCAGATTCGATATGCATTTGAATATTCCCATATATTATTTTATAAAAAACAAACATTAAATAATCAAATCGAAACACAAGCTTACCATATTCGACAGAGCCACAAGACCGCTTGGGACTTTGAGGGTAATGTCGAAGGTTGCCTTGTGAGATGGTTCATCCCAACACGGGAAGCAACTCCTCGCATCGGTTGCTTCGAACTGTGTCACTCCGGCGTATTTTACTTCTCCGTCCTCTCTGTGAAAGTACGATACGATTAATTTTTTTTAATCAAGCGACAAGCGAACTCGCCGTAGCTGAAAGCCGCTGAACTGGTGGGGACCAAGAGATCGGTCCCAAATGCTTTTCGATTCAGCACATCTCAGCGCGCAAGGAATTTACGTGCCAGTAATTACGATTTGTCTTATTAGGGCACGTTTCACTGTAAAAAAAGTGACATTCGAAATATGCATGTACAGACCATTTTTCCATTTTTTACTTTTCCGTTTTTTTTAAGCTGTGATAAATATCTGTATAAGGTTCAAAATTCGAAATTAGCTTTGCAAATACTTTTCATTAAGCCCAAATACTTAGTATCAATTTTAACCGCTGCATACCTTCGAAAGTTCAGAACTCGTCAAATCTGGCGTACATCGAATTTGTATCGTCAACACGAATCTAACAGTTCTAGCATTCTACTAATCAAATATTTTCAATTAACCCAAAAGTATTGTTTGGGCTAATTTATCACAACGCTAACAGAAGTAGAGTTCTACAAATAAATTTTCATCATATCCAAAATTATTGTTCTTCGGGATCATCAATCTACAAAGAATAGAATTCTCATTATAAATTTTGACGAGTAATTGATTGATTTCTTTTCTTACTAGTACGGACTGCTAACACTTTTACCTGTCCTCTTCCTTCTCTTTTCATTCAAATTTGCTCCACATTTATTCCCTGTTCCGTCATCTTTCTTCCACCTTATCTTCTTCCCTTATCTTCTAGCCTACCAGAATCTAACCCTCGTTGCGGCCGCAGCCGACCTAAATGTCTACACTATTCCGAATTTGCAAAGAGTATATGGAAGCTTCGGGAAACTCGTACTCGTATATACAGCCACGTATTCTTCTGATTTCTTCATGTACAGATTTTGTGTTAAAGCACGTACACCAAGGCCTTAAAAAATCGGCCTTTCGTTTACTGGTCGACGCGCCAACCGGAGCACAGCTGAGCGGTCACCGATCCAAGTACCAGCCTCGCCGCCAGTGCTTAACTTCGGCAAACGCCGAGCCGCACACCGACCGCCTAGCCACCAGCGTGAGTTAATTCTTACGAGTATATTCGAAATAATTGAATTGCTACATTGATAATTAGTTCGAAAATGTCTTCCATTCGCAACGCATACATAGGATAGACTTGAAATTCGCATCGTTGCGACGCAATGAAATTTCTCGTCTCATTTCTTCATTTCCTTAGATCCATTATTTGGCGAATTTTTTTTTTTGAGATTTCAATTCTACTTTATCACAATAACGATTCGAATAATTATTGAGGTATTTTAATGACGATTACAGTGATTAATGACGATTAATCATTAATTACAGTAATTAATGACGATTACATTACAAAAAAAATAGAAAAATTAAAATATAATTATTTCCGTTGCATCGCAACGTTGCGAACTTCAACCTCATTCCATAGGACCATTCTATAGCAATTTCTGTTTGAATTTTTCTGTACTGTCGATCTAGCTGTCCCTTTAATAAGTTCCTGTTTCTTAACAAGATTAATAACTGCTAATTATTAAACAATGATTCGACGAAATACTAACCATAAAGCATAAAGTTTGTTATCATTACGATTCGAAGAAAACGAACTGAAATGTTCGGTAGTGTTATTTGTATCATTGCGAAATATTGTGTATTATTATCATTGATGTTTATTGAGTTGCGGAACGGTAGATATCGAGTTTACTCACTTTGTATACTTGCTCCGATAGAATCCTTTCATTCTATCATTCATGATTCCCACAAAGTCAAGGGTCAGTCTACCCGATTTGCCAACGGTGAGCTTTTCGGGAAACACGAGAGTGACGGTTTCCTCTTCCGCGCATAGTTCGATTTTAGCAGGTATTTCTTTGCCATCCTCCGAACTTTTAAATACGACTCTTTTTATGTCGATATACAGAGAATTCAGGACAATTCTATCGGTGGGTGTTTTGACCTTGAAAAAATAGACTTTCCATAATAAACAAGATCGTCGAATTTTTATCAAAAATATCGATCGCCATAAAATTGTGTTGGTTATGTTGACCATATGGGGGCGGATATTCGCCAATCGTAAGATTACGGGGTTTGCTAAGTTGTTTTTACAAATGTATAATTTTGGGATGAAAAAACTTACTTCGATGTGGATGTCTTCAGCGCCCTCGAAAACGAAATTTTTGAGATCGGGCGTCAACGAGATATCGTAATGATAAGGTACAACTTGGGTGGGTAATCTGCTAAATGCTTTTTTTTGTGTTGAACTCATCGTTACCCTCGTATCGCTGACTAGCTTTGATCCGTCGTTACCGCGTGTACAAAAGTATGCAAATTTCGTATATGCTCGACTTTTTGGAAAGAAAACGACGCGACGCAACGTTCTCGACGGCGACGACGAACACAACTGCGCCCGGAGACCGATAGACTTATTTCTTTGTGCCGACTCACGTTGCGATAGCGCAAAACGAAAATTCCTCTTTGGTGCAAACAAGCGCGGAGAAAGTTGCGCGAACGAACCTACCACATCGTTGGATATGTGCGCGTTCTTCACCAACGAACGTACGAACATGAAAACAATTTTTGCTTTCCCCACGTTTATACGCTAAAAAGTGGGATTTTGCGTGGTACAGAGACGGAAAATATCTAAAATTTATGATTTTAAAAATGGCGGACGCATCTTCCGGAGGAACGGAAATTTTGAGGAATATTTTGAAAAACTTGTCAAATTACGTATGAAGTAGGTTTCCGAGATTACCGTTCCTCTGAAACGACAAACTGAATTACTTGGGAAACTGTCGTTCGAGCGCTTTTCGCGGTTTCCACCTTCATATTGAAATTTTAAGGTTAACCGAAGAGTTTGCGCGCGTGCGTGTTTACATCGATGTAGTGCAATTCATTGGGATTTCGAACATTTTTGGGCCAACTTCCATTTTACAAAGAAGAAATTTGGCGAATTTTTGTTTATAGCTAAAGTGTATATTCGGGCAGCGTTCCAATCGCTCTCCGCACCCGTATATACGGAACTTTATACGCAAGGCGCATTTTTATGAGGCGTACATCGCGTACGTGCAATCGTCAGCGGTTTTACCAAATATTGGACAAATATGAAATTCGCGTCGACGCCGTATGATAAATCCATCTACGGTGATCGTTAATGATCGAAGAATTTTATTTTGCAATTGTACAATGTATTTTGTCCAAGGATAAATTTGAGTCACGAAGGAATAATTGAAGCCTAGGCGAGAAACTCGAGTGCCGTCCAGTGGCGCCATCTACCCCCATCCGTTCGCACACGATCTCTCCCTGTGTCGTAATTTAAATCGATCTTCATTAGCCCCACCCCGGTACTTCGTAACGTCATTAGTAATACAAGCTTAAAATTCTAATCGAATTATTCGAGCGTATTGAACAACTTTTCCGCAGGCTAGGATAGAATTTATCGCATCCCAAAGCACAAACGACGAAACTCGAGGGAGAAAAAAATTGACGCATTCTCCCCACCATTTATTTTCTCCTCGGGTCGCGCGCAGTGCTGCCACAGTGCGGAGCTTTCACGGTGTGGCCTTTGTGAAACTCTTCACGTCGTTTCGTTACACACAATTCGCACATCTCTCTGGGGGCTTTTTCGCATCGTGATACATAATTCCGCGGTCTTTTATTATTATTATTATCATTATTATTATTGTACGCCAGTGGCCTAGACGGTCCCCAGCAGTGAGAGTCCCATAGTTCTGTCCATTTTTTTTCCGTGCGCGCGGTTTCGAGGCTCTCCAACGAAATTTTCATTTTCACTCGTTTCGATCCACGAAGAATCGGAGCTCTCACGTTCTTACCTCCTGTGTGTTTCGCATCCCCGGAAACCGAGACGTCCGAAAAAACAAACACACGAGTCGCTAAACCGTCGTGAACCCGGATAAGAACGTGGCTATTGGGGACTGCGAGGATCGCCCGGAAATTAATTTTTTTTAAATATCCTGTTTATTCTCTCGGACGCTGAAAAAAAAAATCATTGCAACGTTTCGCGTGACAGACCAACGGATGTGGGCATTCTTGCCAGACAGAAAGAAAATGTAAGAGAGAGAGAGAGAGAGGGAGAGAGAAAAGTGGACATATAAGTCAAGAGGAGTAAGCGAGAAGAGATGGCGCTCCGAGTCGAAGCGAGACAGTGCGATTGAGAATCAAGCGAAAGAGAGAAAGAGAGAGGCGAAGGAAGACCGAACTCTGCAGGAAAGTAGTTTCTGCGACGTTATTTAAAAAAAAAACGTGTTTTTTTAACAAAACAAACAACGAAACTTCGTCTTTTTGTTTACTCTCTTCGTAACTTCGTCCCAATTTTAATCACTCACACAGAGCTTTGAAAAAAATTTCAAATCGAAATACAGGAGGGGCCTCTCCATGGCGTACGGTGGCGCAAGAACGTGCCGCTGCTGGAACTACAGCCGTTTGTCGACACCGCGGTTCGTGGCAAGACCGTAAAGGCTAACTCGACTCTCCTCACCATTATATATACCTCTATAAACCCTATTTTTTTTTTAACTCTCCCGGCGTTTTTTTTTCCACGACCGTGTTCGAAAGTGTCGAAAAGTGTACAATGGAAACGTGAGATTAGCGCGTGGTTCGAACGCGAGTTTCTCGCGATCTTTCGTTAGCCAAGAGGTGATTTTTCGGTTACAAAGTAATATGAAAATAAAAAGTATATATAAAGCGGAATCGAGACTTCTCGTCCGGTGTTGACGCCCTGTGTGTGATGTTGAGGTGTGCGCGAGTGAATGAGTAATCATGTACTGTCAGGACAAGGGCTCGGCGGCCTCCAAGAGCAAAGAGGGTGAGTTTTCGATCAAAAAGCTTTTTATCGTTATTTCATCGTTCCCCATCGATTCTTTCGTCGATATTTATCGCTATTCAAAATCTTCGCGTTTTTTTTTTCAGTTTTTCGTATTTTCTCTCTTTCGCAGCGTGAAAATTCGTTTTGTGACCTTTTTCTTGGGCGTCTTCGTGCCAAGCTACGTTACCCCCACTCTTCCTCTCTCTCTCTCTCTCTTTCTCTCTCTTACTCAGCGAGTCCAGACTTTCAAGAACGCTGTCTCGGCAGTTTGTCCCGCGGGTTTGAGACGCGAGTGTCGCTGGTGTCTCGCAATGACCATTCTCGACACCAATAATTGTACTTTCAAGTTCGAACGCGAACGAAAATAATGAGGATACTTCTGCAACGCTTTATTTCGATCGATGCTTGTTTCGTGGAGGGGGGAGAGAAAAGCTCATCGGATTTTAGCTTCTCGGTGAATTTCACTTATCGGATTTCTCCAACGCCGCGCCACCTTCCCCCTCGCGTCGATTTCAACTTCGGATAAGAGCAGGAACGAGAGGGAGGATATAGACTGTGTCAAGTATGTGCTTCGTCGTACCGGGGGAACGAAATATATAGATATACAATTATACACCCACATTCAAATATAAACGTCCGTCGAACTCTCAGCGTGAAATTTACTCTAACCTTTGTGCAAACTAATCGCATTTCTAAATTCGGTAATTATGTAATTTAGCGGTTTTTTCGAAAAATTGGTCAAAGATTTTTTAGGTGCTGATAAATTACTTTGTTTTGTTATAAATAATGATATTATTTATGCGGAATAAGATTCAACCCAAACGAACCCAAACAAATAATGTGTGTTTACATTTTACGAATGGACTTGAAGTTCAACCCAAACAAACCCAAACAAATAATGCGAGTTTACATTTTGCGAATGGACTTGAAGTTCAACCCAAACAAACCCAAACAAATAATGTGTGTTTACATTTTGCGAATGGACTTGAAAATCAAGCCAAACAAACCCAAACAAACCCAAACAAATAATGTGTGTTTACATTTTGCGAATGGACTTCAAGTTCAACCCAAACAAACCCAAACAAATAATGTGTGTTAACATTTTGCGAATCGACTTGAAGTTCAACCCAAACAAACCCAAACAAATAATGTGTGTTTACATTTTACGAATGGACTCGAAGTTCGCATTGTTGCAAATTAATTAAATTTCTTTTCTCATTTTTGTATTTCCTTAGATCCATTATTTGGCGAAATATTTTTTTTCAGATTTGAATTCTAGATTATCAAAATAATGATTTGTCCAATTATTGAGGTATTTTAATTATGATTACAGTAAAAAAAAATTGAAAAATTAAAAAATAATTGTTTCCGTAGCGTCGCAACGTTGCGAACTTCATCATCATTTTTACGATCCCTCGATGCCACGAAACTAAGTGGTCTCCTTTACCGCAAACGGTTTTCGAAAATTTACAAAATTTACAAAATTGTAAAAAACCGTCATAAAAAATTCAAAATTGATGGGAACCTTTTTTCGCATCGATAATATCGTTGTCTATAACGATATAAAGCTCTTTATCAGCGACCAAAAAATCGAGGACCATTTTTCGAAAAAGTCGATAAAGTACAGAATTACCCCGAATTCAATCTTGTCGGTTGCTACGAGTCCTTTTTCGTTTCGCGCCTACCTCATCCAACGTCCTACTTTTACAGTTATGTCTCGTCGCGTTTCTTTAAGTTGGGAGGGGGAAGATTTTCAAATATATTTTCGTTTTCTCGATCTTTTAGGGAATATTTTTCAAACTATTAAATTTTAGATACCTCGATGAGCGAATTCATTTAAAATTCATTTAAAATTCATTTTTAATTCATTTAAAATTCATTTAAAATTCATTTTTAATTCATTTTAAATTCATTTAAAATTCATTTAAAATTCATTTAAAATTCATTTAAAATTCATTTAAAATTCATTTTTAATTCATTTCGCTTAATCCCGAACCCAAACAAACCCCAAACTCCAACCAACCCAAGTTATTTTTCAATTACTCGATCTTCAACGATAGTTGCTAATGAAGATGATGAAAAAAGAACGGCGTTATTGAAAAATTACTCGATTTGGGTTTGTTTGGGTTTCATAAGAAAACCTGACAGAAAAGAAGGTTTGAAAAAAATCGAAATATTGTAAAATCGGTTAACATTTTTTTTCATATCGAAAACAATTGTTCTTTTCTCATAAGAAAACCAGATAGAAAATAAATCTTCGAAAAACAATCGTCCCGTTGAAAAATCGCTTAAAAATTCTTTGCATTTTCTGATATCGAACAAATAGTTTTTTTTTGCAATTTTGATTGAAAACCACAACGAAAACCGATCAAAGAATTTTTAATGATAAAAATGCGGAAAAAAATAGAATGAAAGAACAAACCCAAACAAACCCAAACAAACCCAAACAAAAAACGATCAAAAAATTTTTGATGATAAAAATGCGGAAAAAATAGAATGAAAGAACAAACCCAAACAAACCCAAACAAAAAACGATCAAAGAATTTTTAATGATAAAAATGCGGGAAAAATAGAATGAAAGAACAAACCCAAACTAACCCAAACAAACCCAAACAAAAAACGATCAAAGATTTTTTACGCATTGATAAAAATGCGTAAAAACTAGAACAAAAAAAAAACATCTTTCGTAACAAGGCAAACTTCGAGTCCGTGACATTCGAGAAACAAGCACGCTGAAGAGTTACGACCATCGATACTGAAAAGCTTCCACTCTGCGTTTAAGTCTATAGCTGTTGGACTCGCGTTCGATAATTAAACTCTGAAACGGTATATATCTGGCATCCACGTGGTTGGGCATTTCCATGTAACCGGCAGAGGTTCTTTGACCTCCTCTTTCGCCTCTGCCAAATTCAACACTTTCAACGAAAACGTTGCACGTGTTTAAAGCATTTGAGCCAAAATCTTAGCTACCCGGATGATCTTCGGATTAGCCTTTATACTCCCGCAACCCAAACAAACCCAAACACAAACACATAATATTTCCTGTTTCGTTAGATTCACCGATATACCAAAT
>JAPYZJ010005719.1:0-11108 GCA_030522765.1 Ophioninae sp. B BG-2022a
CAGAGAGACAGAGAGACAGAGAGACAGAGAGACAGAGAGACAGAGAGACAGAGAGACAGAGAGACAGAGAGACAGAGAGACAGAGAGACAGAGAGACAGTGACAGTGACAGTTACAGTGACAGAGAGAGAGAGAGAGAGAGAGACAGACAGACAGAGAGAAACAGAGCGAGACAGAGAGATAGAGAGACAGTGACAGTGACATTGACAGTGACAGAGACAGAGACAGAGAGAGAGAGAGAGAGAGGCGAAATGCGAAGGCCATAATAATAAAATTCTGAAGATTACGATTTTTATTACAAGCTAGCTTTGCCTTTGTAATATTTAGCTGATCTACATTTCTGCTGAAAAAAGTATGCCACGAGTGCGAGGTAACCAATACTCCATTGACCCATCTTGCATCATCGTTTGTTGGCAATTCTTCAAGAACAAGAAAGAAAAAATTATAGCCAGAACAATACACTCGTTCTTTTGTCTACTTGCGCGAGCTAATTCCGAATTCATATTCGAAGATGACGATCAGCCAATAAAGTCACAGCCAGAACAACGCGTTCGCTCTTTTTGACTCTTCACTCGAGTAAATTTATAATTCAAAGCCGAATAAAATAATTCGGGTATGAAGAGGTATTGCAGAAACAAAAATGAAAGAAAAAAAATGTGTAGCACGACGAACTTGAACCCGTGTATGGTAGATGAGGCCGTTCACCACACGGCCATCTCAGCTGTTCATTGGGTAGCAGCTGAAAGAGAGAGAGTGAGAGAGTAGAGTGCACGGAAGAGCGAGATCTCATGATTCACTCTTGTATGTGTGGCCCCGATGCGCTACAGCCACAAATATGCGCTGCAGCGTCCGTCTGATACAGCGGCGTGCACTATGTATCACGAGGTTCTCTCTATCTCTTACTAGAAGTGGCTCCACCAATGCTGTGGTTATCTTTCTGACTCTCGTGCGTCGCGACTCTTCCATCTTACGGAGAAACCCCCCCCCCCTGAGCCGCGCTTCCACAGGTGCCAACGGAGCCATGTAGTGACTTCTCCTATCCTCGATCTCTCCTCTTTGTGCGGTGATTCGCAGCTACGAATGTAGCAGAGAGTCGTATTCTCGGCCTCTCCTCTTTGTGCCGATATTCGCAGCTACAAGTGTAGCGGAGAGCCGTATTCTCGGCCTCTCCTCTTTGAGCGGATATTCGCAGCTACGAGTGCCGCAGAGAGTTGTATTCTCGGCCTGTCCTCCTCGTGCGGATATTCGCAGCTACAAGGGCTGCAGAGCGTCGTATTCGCGGCCTCTCCTCTTTGCGGGTAATTGGTCGGTGCTGGGACCACGCTGCTTGCTCACACATTTGCACACGCACACGCACGCACATGCATATGGTAGTGGAGTCAAATCTTATATGTGCAAAGCCTTGTTGCTCTAACACACGCGCACACACGCGCACACGCACACACACACACACTGCGATAGCATCGTGTAGGGGGAGCGTCTCTAGGGAACCGTCTATATATCGAGATTTTCGAGAACAAAAAAAGGGGAGTGTTTTTAAACTTAGTTAAACTTTTTATTTTAGGAATATGGATTTATATAAAAATTTATATTTTTACTTCCGAATTTGATATGGAATTGCTTTGGCTGTTACCGCTAGAGATGATACTTTGAAGCACGACTCTGCGCTTGTCAGCAAAAATGGGGCTGCACGAAATATAGGGTTACCTGCTCGAAGAAAGAAATCTCGAGATTTTCGAAAAGAGGATTGATTTCAACTGAACGGTTTATGTATGGTTAAACAAAAAGACACACCCACACACACACACATTGTTCACGGTGTTACGACCATTCTGAAATATCAAAAGGTCTGTCAGTTACAATTTAGATAGCATACGATTCATTACCTAAGAGCTCATTATGAGTAACCGTAATGTTCGTGTGTGCATTTTGGATCTGCTGCGTTTAGCTGAAACTCAAAGTACACAACTTCGACAAAGGTGCAATGGCAATTGGTGTGCGGAGCTACGGTATTTACCGGAAAATGCTCTCATGAGTTGTTTAAAATATGTGCTCTGGTGAGCTCCTCTACGAGCAATCGTGACATCATATAATAGGGGGCTGCTGAGAGGCTACAGAATTCTGCTGTGCGTGTTTGAAGAACTGGAACGGCGAAACCTCGAGAATACACCATGTATGCGTAACCTCATCAGCGAAATAAACGGTAAGTTGCACCGAATAATCTAGGAGTTTTTTATCACGTGAAATGACCCGGTAATTTGAAATGACGTACAGATTACCGATGCCTCTACGATGCCACTTCCGATGAAGAAGCTGAGCTCGTCGAAAGAGCGTTCAATGTGGAGGAGAAAGAAACTACGCGTACGGCTCAAAGACCCTCCCCCACCGATGAACCAGAAGCATCTCAAGCTACCCACAGCCCTCCTAGTTCTGAACAGCACCCCTGCTCCGGCAACAACGACACGTCAACAACAACAACATATATTGATCACCTTCAACTAAAACCTATATCGATCGTTGAAGAGAGGAGAGCTACAGCAAGTCATACAACAATGAGATGGCTAACCAGCTGTCTACATCGAGCATGTGTAATCTGTCCGATATATTTACAGACGGTAATGAGCGTGAGTATTGATAAATAATCATACGTCAGTAATACGCTTATTACCTTTTAAGAAAGAAAATAAAAATACGCAGGTTTGAACGCCCGCTCCAACGATGATAATAACAGATCTGAGGACGACGACGACGACGACGACGACGAGCGGAGTGTAAGCGAGCGCGGTAACATCATGCTAGAGCAATGGGCGCATGAAATCGCTGACGACGATGATGATGATGAGCAACCTGCTGAGGGATACGATCATCGGAAAATTAAATCTAGATGTACGAACGCGATGTGCCGCAAGAGCCCGATGAAAATGATTTACCGCTTGCTAATGACGATTAGATAAATCGTCTTTTGAATTCCAGCACCGACTCCGGTGAATGATCCCTGATGTGTTGCTCAGTACTATTTTGAAAACTAGAAAGTGAAATATCCTATTTTACGACAGGTTATACATCAGCATCTCCAGTGTTTTATGAAGATGATTTGTAGATGCCTGTGGTTAAATTAGCGATAATATCAGGTTCGCGCTGAGGTTGCTTATTAGTCAGGGTTAAACAATTTTAAGCACTCGTAATCATCTTTACAGAGTTGCAAGAGGGTTGCGGACGTAGACGACGACGGCGACATGACGAGGACTTCAGTGATGTGCAACCACCAGGCACACGTATCGAGATAATCGGGGGCTATTTCAAGCGCTTCAAACTTCGTGGCCGAGAAATTACCGTACGCATTCGGTAACCGCCGCACGGTAGTCCTGTATTGCCGTGGCTGGAAGGAGCGTTTCGCGATCTTCTGACGCATATAACAGCATCTTCTGAGGCTAGCGATTACATAGGGCTATTATTTGCCTCGAATAGCCTACCGCACGGACCCGTATGGCACTCGTTTCGACCCGTCAGAGATTGCACATTCAACGATATCTGGCAATTGACAACGAGCGTTGCTCAGAATGCTGCGTCATTAAATATTACTGACTCGTGTACGATAAAAGCAAGTATTGTCCAGGGCGTTGAGGGCTCCGGTAGGAAACGTCTAAAACACAAGGGTGTAGCGAAGAAATCAATCTTAACAATTAGCAACACCGATAATTTATGTTTGCCACGATCGCTGGTGACGGTACGTGCGTATGCTGAACGCGGTGATATTCGGTCGGATAGTTTACACAACCAGTTGGCGACGGATGAGGCAGATCAACGGCTCGCTGCAGACAAACGCTGCTGTCGAGCTAACAAACGCAGCGCAAGTCACGGTGCCGGCGAACGGTTGCGGTGTTCGGGAAATTGCTACGTATCATAATTATTTGGCTCAGTATGGTATTGCCGTGGTATAATAATGGGGGGGTTCCTTTATTCCTTTTTATTCCATGTATACCCATGTGGGTGTTTACATTTCTTTGTTTTTCTTCTCGCGTTCCAATTTTTTTCCTATATTTCCACTTTTCCTTGCCATCCTTCCATCTTTTTTCTGTCACTGTCACTTTTTTCAGTTTTACGTCCGACAGTGTTTCGATAATCACAGGGCTGTTAAGCAATACAGAAAGCGCAAGTCAAACAGCGTATGTGCCTCTTTCAAGCGCTGCCATGAATGTTTAAGAACAATACGACCACTGGCTAATAGAAAAAAATACATTTGCGGCGTTGTCTTTTGCAAAACCTGCAGAACGGATTGTCTAAATAATCACAAGTGTCTTATGCGACCAATTCGCAATGGACAAAACACCGGGAAGATACTCTTCATATTCTATGATTTTGAGAATCAATGCTCGCGCTTGCTATCCAACGCGTTGAGCATTTTTCGCGCACTATTTGTATTGCGCATAACGCTCGGGGTTTTTACGCGCAATTCATTTTACGCTATTTAATTGAAGAAAAACCAACTGAGCTGCCGAGTATAATGATGATCGGGACAAAAATTATCTCGATGGGTATCGAAAAACTCGTTTTCTCGACAGCCTAAATTATTTCCACATGCCACTCAGTTCGCTTCCAAAAGCCTTCGGTCTCACAGGTTATATCACGAAAGGCGTTTTCCCTCATCTGTTTGACACACCGGATTATCAGAAGTATGTGGGTCTGCTGCCAGCCATAGAGTATTATTCCCCCGATACGATGCGTTCTGCAGAGCGCGAAAAAATTTTAGCATGGTATCGCGAATCATTTGATAGCGGCTACGTGTTCGACTTTTCGAAAGAAATCATAAATTATTGCACGGCCGATGTCACGATTTTGAGGCGGGCGTGTATGGCTTTTCGCAGCATATTTATAGCTGCCGATCGTGTTCGCCCGTTTCACGAGAGCACAACAATAGCCTCCGCGTGCTTCAACGTCTTTCGAAAAAAGTTTCTCAAATACAGTACCATAGGCATTTTTCCATTGGGCGGCTATAGATGGGCTCATAATCAGTCGAAAAAGGCCCATACCCTTGGAAATCACATCGTACACGCTGGTCGATCGCGCGAATATAAATTGCCGCAAAATTTACTGGTCGATGGCTACTATGAAACAGACGGTGCCGCTCACGTATTACAATTTCACGGTTTCTATTGGCACGGCTGTCCCAATTGCTTCGCCCTCAATAGAGATTGTAAACAGCGTGATGGTGTGTCTATGGCCGAACGATTAGATAGAACTATAGCTATATCTTATAGAATTCGTTCGAGCGGTTATCAGTTAACAGAGATCTGGGAATGCGAGTGGGATCGACTATTGGAAACGACTCCCGAAATTCGCGTACTTGTGCGGGATCACCGGTTGACAGCAACGGAAACCTTACCCTCGCGCGATGCTTTTTTTGGCGGTCATACGGAAAATATGGTGACGCTTTACGACATTGAAGAGGGGGAGGGCATCCGCTACGTAGACGTTTGCTCACTGTATCCGTATATTTGCAAATTCGGCAAATACCCCGTGGGACATCCGAAAGTGTATATCGGCGAGGAATGCTTAGAACTGATATGCTCCGCTAACGATTTAGCGCGCATCGAGGGGCTGGAGAAATGCGCCGTTCTACCGCCGCGTAATCTTTAGCACCCTGTATTACCCGTGCGTATGCATCAGAGGTTTCTGTTCTCTCTATGCCGCAAATGCAGCGAGATGATGAACCCTGACGAGTGTACACACGAGGAGCCGAATGACCGTATGTTCGAGGTTACCTGGGTCGTCAATGAATTACGAAAAGCCATCTTATGCGGTTACACGATACTCCGCATAGCCGGAATCTGGCAATACAAAGTAACGCAATTCAATCGTGAAACGCATCTATTTGCCGAACACATTAACACCTTTGTGAAGATCAAGCAGGAGACGAGAGGATGGCCTGAGAATTGCGTGGACGATCAGGCCTCTCAGGAGCATTATATCAATAGCTCTGAGCAATCAGAGGGGGTTCGCTTGAGCCGTCAGTCGATAACAAAAAACCCTGGGTTACGCTAGGTGGCCAAGCTCTGTCTAACTTCATTTTGGGGAAATTTGGCCAGCGTGAAAATCTACCGCAAACAGTGGTAGCACCAACGCGTAAAAAGCTTATGGAATTATGAACCAATCCGGAATACGAAATTACAGGCATACTGCCGGTGAGCAACGAAATCCTTTATGTAAATTACATACAAACAGACGAAGCTGTAGTACCCTCGAGTATAGCTAATGATAGCTCGTGATAGCTGCGTACACAATGATAGCTCGTAATAGCTGCGTACAATATGGCCCAGGCACGCTGAAAACTTTATAGTTACTTGGAGCGTGTGAATCGGCGCGGGCTGTACTGCGATACGGATTCCGGAATTTACACGACGAGAGTGGCCGAATTGGCCGCTTATGGGGAGGGTAGTTACATAAAAACCTTTATTTCCGGTAGGCCAAAATTTTACGCGTTCATAGTGCGCGCGTCAGATGGGTCGGAGAGCTAAGTTTGCAAGGTTAAGGGCATCACCCTCAATTTTGCAAACAGCTCGTTAATAAATTATGAGCCCGTGCGAGCTTTCATCGTTGGCTATCGTGAGGAGCCGATTGTACTGCATTACAACACCATCAGATGGACAGAGCTCCATCATGTTGTCAAACGAGGCGAAACAGAAACGTGTAAACCGTCGAGTTTTAAGCGTAGGCGTAATGGGCAATATGGCTAACTTCTGTACGGCTATTGCCAATTGTAAAATATGCTGTAAATAGATGCTCATAAAAAAAGACCGTCACACTCTCATTTAATATTGCGCGTTGCGTAAATTTCCTCATTTACCGCGATGGATACGAGGTGGCTGCATCCCTGGACTTCTATGATCTGTGGCCCAACAGGTTGTGGTAAAACATATTTTGTTAAAAAATTCTTAAAGTCTATCACACGCACGAGCAGTGGCCTTTTGAGAGAATACTATTTTATTAATCCGAGCATTCGAACAACACAGTTGTCCATCTATTCACCAAAGGCACCCATCATAAGAATTTAAGTGTGATTTTTATAACGCAAAACCTGTTTCATCAGGGCCACGAATAGCGAGACATCTCTTTGAACGCAAATTACATTGTCATTTTCGAAAAACCCGCGATCGTGCTCAGATACAACACATGGCGCAACTAATATGTCCTGAAAACCCGCGGTTTCTACAGGAGGCTTATTTCTACAATTGCGGCGATTCTCAGCCGCCTCGATATGGAAATGGGCGAGATTTTGAAATCTAACGCGTACACTGATGAGCGCGACAACTGGCTAGCATATTTGACCGTATTACAGCGCTATATACGTTTCGTCGATGGAGAACGATCACAGCTGTATCATGATCTTACGAAGGAGCAAAAAAGTGATGCACGACCAGTGGAAAGACTTATGGCAGCATGGATGAACGATTCCATCATCGTTGAGAGCGTACCTGCGAAATTTCGTAATGAAGCAAAACTCCTGTTACGACGACTGCACGATGCACCGGCGGCGGATTTTTCCTGGGATGCAGCCGGTGTGGTTTCCGTCAATCGGGAAACAATCACGGATTTAAATATTGTTGATCTTGTGAATGATGCTATGCGCCCAAGCAAGATGGCGAAACTGTCGGGCCGTACAGCCTTTGCAAATTTTTTGCGCTCGATACAGGCGCCTCGGGAATTTGTAGGAAATAATGAACTATGGCAGGAAAGGCGAGCCAATTCTCCATTACGCGAGCGTGACGACAGCACTACCACCGACACGGACGATGATGATGACGCGGATGCCGATGCTAGTGATCATTCTGAATTCTACAGCGGCAGCGAGAGCAACAAATTACAGACCGGGCATGGTAAGCGAAGACGAATCGCTTCGACCTCTCTCAAATTGTCAGCATCAAAGCACTTAAAAAAATATACTTTGACCCGTCCTATGAAGCTTCTTTTTCCGGTGCTACTAAACTTTTGCGTGTAAGCCGCAAGAAGAAAATTTCCCCCGAAAAAAACCATACAATGGCTCAAATCGCCGGAGGCTTTCACTAAGCATAGAGTGATTAATCGGCGATTTCGACGACTAGTCGACAACGGGTGGAACATTGATTATGTTTGGGACGCTGATCTTGGAGACCTCCGCTTGCTTAAAAGTTACGACGACGGCTATACTTATCTCATTGTGGTCATAGATATGCTCAGCAAGTACGCGTGGGTTGAACCCGTCCGTGACAAGACAGTATCAGTAGTGGCTAACGTTCTGGCGCGTATACTTTCGTCAAAACGCACGAACGGCCGATCTCCCATTTGCCTACAGACCGACAAGGGCCGTGAGTTCACAGGCTCCGTTTTTCAGGTTTTCTATCAGAAGCATAACATCCAGTTCAGGGCAATCCGTAATCCCGACGTGAAAGCATCTGTTGTAGAACGCTTTAACCGAACATTGAAAGAACGAATGTGCCGATACTTCACGTATTCTCGCCAAAAACGTTATATTAGCGTTCTGCAGAATATAGTCTCCGCGTACAATCGTACGATACACAGCGGCATTAGAATGACACCAGATTCTGTACCGCTGCTTACACCCGTGAAAGCGCGCGATAATCTAATGCGGTGATACAAGCAACCAGCGCGATTGTCACGACATAAATACAGTGTTCGCGATATCGTTCGTATCAGTACCGCGAACCCTGCCTTTGCTAAAGGTTACGAGAGCAGTTGGAGCAGTGAACAATTTAAGATACATCGTATATCAGTGAGCAGCTGGCGTGTCGTATACATTTTGCATGATCTCAACGACAAAGAGATTGACGGCATTTTTAACGAGCCTGAATTATCCAGAGTCCATGTGTCGGGGAAAAAAAACTGACAGGATGAGCAGCAATGAATTTTTTGTAGGTTTGCCTAGCAATAGTAGTAGGAAGTTCTACTCTAACAATAGAACCACGCAATATACCACGCACTTATCACAAACTTTATCACACTTATCACAAACTTTAAATTTACATGGAAAGTGCGCCTTTTCTTTAGCCGAAATACACATACCGATGACTATTTTGCATATACCTCCTGAGGGTGAAAAAAACTTCATCAGCTTAGTTACGAACGTAGCAACACCTGACCTTGAGGCCCATATCGATTTTAACAATGAGGGTGCTAGCGTACCACCAGGGGGAAACCGCAGTGTCTCCAGTCTACTCGAAGCAATTAACGACATTCAGTGTATCGCAGGGCATTTGAAGTTTGAGTATAGACGTAACGGTTATGGCTCCGTTGAGCGTGTCGTTTCTACGTGCAAAAACCTAGAGCACGCTTTCCAATTTTCCCCCATAATTAACAAAATTCTAGGTTTCACTCATTGTACGGGTCTCGTGGGACGAGACCGTATATCGCACCGCAGCCGGCCGGCCTCACCAACGGTATACCCGATATGTTATTCGTTTATACCAACATCTGCGAGCCCTACATTACAGGCGATGTACATGCACCATTGCTGTGTGTCGTTCCCTCTGACGTCGATAACAATTATAATTACGGCTCTGTGAAAATCAAAAGTTTTTCGCCGCCTCGCTACATACCTCTTCTACGTATCAGCTTTCAAACGATATACATCGACATAAGAGGTGAATACGGAGAACCAATACCATTCGAGGCCGGAACGCTTACCGTACCACTTCAATTCAAGCGTCTAGCTTAGCTGTAGTAAAGAGACAGAGAGAGTCATGGGTTACTATGATGTCTACTTTGATACGCAGATTGTTGGCCGGAGAACAGGATACGGCGGAATTAGTCAGGTTTACATAGGATCACCAAATCAGAGCAAGCACGGCATCGGTAGTTTTCTCGGTGGCCTATGCAGTCGTATTATTGTGGTTCCATCCCGTACACCTTTCGGTTTTTACGGCCCCCTCCTCTCCTCTTGGTTTCTTCCTGTTGTTTCTCCCGACCTTGATCCCTCCTCATTTTCCCCCACCTTGTTTTTTCTCCTATTCCCCAACTTGATTCCTCCTGTCCCCTCCCTTGCGGCCGCAGCCGACTTACCCCCTCTGTACCCTATTCGCCGTGCTATTTCTGGCACGGGCATAGGGGAACTGCGGAAAACCCACGCCATGAACGAGTTCCATCGAAAAATTTCGAAGAAAAATCTCGACCGCTACCGGGATTTGAACCCGGGACCTCCTGATCCGCTGGCCGCTAGTCGCGCCTTAGCCCGCACGACCAACAGATCAGTTTTGCCTATGCAGTCGTATTGTACTTCTCTAAAAGCAGGGGGCGCATGCCGCAGGGACAGAGACTGTCCGGTCAGGCCTTAACATGGCGAGCGATATGATGGACGCTGGGATCCAGCCTAAGTAGGCCTGTAAATCGCGTTTGCGCGAATCGGGAGTGAATTTAAGTTGCAAAGCCGAAGAAAAACTAAATAACCTTATGCAGGGGTCGGGGTATAAACCTTCCAAAATTCACAAACTTGTGCATTCACTCGGTAGCTACGGCACGCGTAGGATCAAACCAAAAATAAGCCCTGCATTGAGGAAAAAACGTAGAAATTGTGTTAAGCGTATGCGCAGAGCAGTCGTGAAAAGAACAGTTAGGAAGAAAGCAGCGTCGCCGACGAAGAAGAATAATAAAAAGAAGGCGACGCGACCCAGGACCGTATCAAATATCTTCTCGAAAAAAAAATGGCGTTTCTACATGCCCATTCGTGTGAGTCCTTGAAGTCTGAGTTGGAGCTATTTTCTCTACCACCGACTCAAACAACCACCGAGGGAACGCAATGGGTGAACTACAAGCCGACCTCATCGCTGACAGATGATTCACCGACAGAATTTGTGGTACCTAGCCAGGGTGACGAATACATCGATCTTGCACATACCAGGCTAAGTATACGTGTCCGGATACGTTCGAACGCCGCAAAACTCGACCCATCTGTTGAAGTGGGGCCTGTCAATAATTTACTTCATTCGCTGTTTAATCAAGTCGATGTGTTTCTCAATCAGGAGCTTGTATCTCCGCCCAATAACGCCTACGCCTATAGGGCATACATTGAAAACTTATTGAATTACGGGCACGGTGCTAAAAGCTCCCATCTCACAAGCT
>JAPYZJ010005720.1:0-11107 GCA_030522765.1 Ophioninae sp. B BG-2022a
CGTAATATTAATAGATAAGAAAATATGGACGTTTATTCGAAACGAATTAAAAAACCGTAAATATCAATACTCCAACGAGATGCCATAATAAGACGAAGGCCAGACTATTGTAGGTTGAAAAGAAGAACGACCCATATATCGTTATTTGCCGAAACGTGTAAACACACAAATTTCCAACAGGATTTGGTGACGTGGTGGAGAATGAAAAAAAAAAGAAAAAAAAATGATCGCACGTTTCACGCATAATCGGTGAAACATCGAGAGAAAGAAAAACGAAAAATTCAGTCGCATTGAAAAATACAGACAGAATGGGAAGAGGAGGGCACGGGATAGGGCCATCCTCGTCGATGAGTTTTCCACCATAGCTTACATCAGGGTTTCTTTCTCATTTCAGCAAATTTAGATCTTCAAACTTTATATATCAGCGTGTCTCAGACTTTGAGACAGGAGTGAGATCGAATTCAAGGTGAGACCGATTAACGCAGCGTGAACCATTTATCTTTAAGGTTAGCTTACTGTATCGACAAGTTACACGCTGCATTCATGAAAGAATCAATAATTAAAAAAAAATATATATATATATATATTACAACGCAAAAGAACAAAAAAAAAACGAAAGTTTTTACATTATACGACACTAAGTGTGCATGCAAACATGCGTTGTCCGTAGTTTTATTTTTCCGGGTCACCGATCTTACTAAAATGCTTTTCAACACTTGCGCAGAGTTGTGTTTATACGAATTGTATGTATTAATAATAATAATGCATCATTATTATTATTATTGATTATTGATATTATTATTGTTCTGTGTAGTACTTTTTCGTGGATGATTCTATTAGTGAGCTGCGGACCGGCACGCTGCATTCATTTTCCTGTATGTTTTATTTATTTTTTTTTAATTTTTTGTTTTGTTTAGGAAGTAGACGTTGCCCGATTCGTGATAATTTCTTTTTCTACAATTTATTTCCCCCTTTCTATCGCTGTTTCACCGCTCCGAAATCGCGGTTTCGTTCGTTTCCTTATTTTCTATAAGCTTTTCATTTTGACGATTCGACATCACGACAAAAAGAGGTTGGCTCTATACCGTGCCATTGATTGACGAAAAAAAAGAAATAAATATATATATATATTCATATATATATATATAAATATTGACACCACTCACCAAATGTATATCGATGTTATTTCCAGGCATAAATGAATTGTCACTTTCGTATGATGAATACGAAGATTGGAAGAACGATGACTTCGTGATTCCGGATAGAGAAAGAGGCTTGGATGGTTGATTTGTACGGGAAAAAAAAATGATGATGATAATAATGATAATAATAATCAGTAGGTCGATGATACGTTGTTAAATCGTTTATTCTGCCACAATGCAAGCCACCGATACTCATCATATCCTTCGTCATTCATAGTGCTAATTTTGTGTGTCGTGAAACCATTGTCATTAGATATATATTCATTTTAGTACGCATGCTCATACGAATTGTTCATTGTGCATTATTCGTTATCGCAAATGAGCGAGATTGAATGTTGAAAAATATGAATCCAAAAATGTCCGTGTTCAGTGTCCGAGAGAAGCAATTAAAAACGCTAAATTATTCACGTTCTCACGTTTAAGAACGAATTATTCATCCGAGATATCGTCTTTAAGAGATCCGCCAATGTATCATTAATGCAATTAAGTGCTCACACGTGTATGCAATTTCATTTTGCTTGACAGCGTCGGCAATCGGTTGCCACTGATTACCAATTATTTTTATAACGGTTCGTTATCGCGGAAGATAAAAATCGCTGAATCATCAAGAAAGTATAAAATGTCTGTAAAATTGATCGGCATATCCGATGGATTATTCGCGTCGTAATTTGCAACTTTTTCAACATTCTCCTGTTTTTTTGCACACCTCGAATCTCATATAGTTGAAAAAACTAATTTTTTTTTCACATGTATTATTCAGATATACAGACGAATTCAACGTCCGGGAAGATCTGATGGGTTTGGCTATCGGAGCTCATGGAGTCAACATACAGCAGGCCCGAAAAGTCGATGGTATAACCAACATAGAGTTGGAAGAGAATTCGTGCACGTTTAAAATATACGGAGAGGTACGAAATTACCATCAATTTTATTCTGCATCTTTTATTCATTGCTAGTAAAAATGAGGTTGGCTTAAAAAAAAAAAAATCGTTGATTCCCTTATTTGTACGAGTAAACTTTTTTCGCTTTCAGTTCTGATAAAAGTAAGCTTTTGTTTCAGACTCACGAAGCCGTGAAAAAGGCAAGATCCATGCTGGAATACAGCGAGGAATCAATACAAGTACCCCGCGTCCTCGTTGGCAAAGTAATTGGGAAAAACGGTCGGATAATACAGGAAATCGTCGACAAAAGCGGTGTAGTAAGTACATTTTTTTTTTTTCGTTCATATTCTTTCCGTTTTTCATACTCTTGACATACATTCGTTTGTTTACTTTTTTTATTTGTCAAATTCATTTTTATCCGCAGTTTTCGTATCGAACGTTCTGAAATAAGGGCAGTACTTCCGAAAAACAGACACCGAATTTCGATTTGTTATTTAAGCGTACAACTTCCTTTTAGTATTTTGAGAGATTCTTCGAAAGGATTTTTGGCGATGCGCGATACTTTTCGAGATATTAAAATTCAATGATTTTCAATAGGTGTTCATAAAAAAAAACCCATTTTCGATGATGCTGAAATCTTGCACTGATTTTGCTTTTAATATTTCGACAGAACCCATAAAAGGATTTTTGGCGATTAGCAATAGGTTTCGAGATATCGAATTTTTAAAGGTTATTATTTCTTAGGGTTAGTTTGGGCCCGTTTGAGTTAGCTTGAGTTTTTCTCACTTAGTTTGTTTGGGTTTGTTTGAGACTTTTGGGTTTGTTTGGGTCCGTGTGAGTTTGTTTGGGTTTGTGACCTTTGGGCTGTTTGGGTCCGTTTAAACTAGTTTGGGCAGGCTTGCATTTGTTTAGATTTGTTTGGATCCGTTTAGGTTTGTTTGGGTCCGTGTGAGTTTGTTTGGGTTTGTGACCTTTGGGCTGTTTGGGTCCGTTTAAACTAGTTTTGGCAGCCTTGCATTTGTTTGGGTTCGTTTGGACCCGTTTAGGTTTGTTTGGGTTTGTTTGGACCCGTTTAGGTTTGTTTGGGTTTACTTAGGTTTGTCTAGGCTTGTTTGGGTCAACTTAGGTTTGTCTACGCTTGTTTGGGTCTATTTAGGCTTGTCTCCGCTTGTTTGGGTCAACTTAGGTTTGTTTAGGTTTGTTTGGGTCTATCGAGATTAATTTAGGTTTGTTAAGTAATCATTAATTTACTATTAGGTAAAAGCGCAATCAAATAAATAACTTTCAAAAAGCAATATCTGAAAAACTATGACGCGTCACCAAAATTTTTTTTGTAGAATCTCTTGAGGTATTAAAAGGAAGGCATATGACACATTTCGGATAAAAATTCTACATCCGCTTTTCGGAAGTTTCTACAAAAAAAGAAAATGAACAAAAACGATATTCCAGAATGGAACAGCGTTTTTCAATCTCTGCCCTGCGGCCACTCGCACTTTCGACGTCCAAAGAATTTGTAACTTGGAATTTGTAAAAAAAAAAAACAATTCTAACGAACATATTCTACGTTAAGTGATTTGATATAACGTTTGAATTATATTTAATTTCGAATGCTGCATAAACCGAATAAACTTGATCTCCTTGCAGGATGTATTATTCGAATTTTGTTTTCACATTCTGCTAAGACCCTTTTTTATTAAGTTGCATCACGAATTGTCAATCGCATAACGGTTTAGGTACAAAATTTCAAAAGTGGGAAAATCGTCTAGTAAAATTCGACAATCGGAGGAACGATTTTTAAAAAACCCCGGTTAACAGGTAAATTTCTATGTGACGAACGAAATCCTTCCTGAAAAAAACGGTTATTTTTTATTACTGTTGTTTAAACCAATTCGGCATAAACTTTGTGGGCAAAACTCTCGGGCGTTGCAACTTACGCGTTCGAAGAGAAAGAATGAAACAAAATTCGATTCAGCACTAGTACAAAATCAAACTGTAAAATTGGAAGTTGTTGTACTTAAGGGGCTATGTTATGTGTGACATACGTGCATTGTTTGTTCTCGGTAGATAACATCTGGCTCGAGTGGGAATGTACATACTGATAGAGTAAGTATATTACCTTATATTGTTTGTGACTATATTTCATCCGTTTCATTTTCAAATCGAAAAGAGAAGTAAACGAAACGAAAAATTAAAAAGACAAGAAAAAAAAAAAGAAAAAAAAAAACAAACAAGATTTCGTCAACGTGTAAACTTGAAATCATACGTGAATGTTACATGAACCACTCGGGCCAGCTTTTAATTTATTTTTTTGGTTTATATACTATGACAATCGAAACACTCAGCGTTGCCCTATGTAAGATTGATGTGTCGGTGTGTGTACGTGTGTGTATGTGTACTCTACAAGGTAGGAAAGTCTATCAAATTTGCACATCTATCGCATTACAAAGATAACTACGTATATATATATGCGTATCAATGTATGTGTGTATATATATATACACATATACGATTATTCCATCCGTTACACAATTATCGAACACGCAAACGAAACGATTTCCGCTGTACGATAATCGAGAATCTAGCGATTCTGGAATATCTTATGAAAAAAAAAATCTAACCTCTATCGGAATTTACGTGCTTGAACGAAATCCTGACCGATCCAGTTTTTCATAGAGGCTAATCTAACTTTTCATGGTCGTCGTTTGGTGAGCACACTCGTGACGTCAGGTTTATGTATGGAAAAAAAAATTGTGCAACATCGCGATTTTTGACAGTTACATCTACGATAAACCAAAAAAAGAAACAAAAAAGCTGATATTTTTTTTCTTCATGTCATGATTGCACAGTACTCATCGCGCTGTACTCCCGTTATTGAAAGGTAGCTCGAATGATCAAGGGAAAACCGGAACGCAGCACAAAGTGGCCTTCATTTGTTGGTCGTTTAATTACAGGTTCGAGTTAAGATTGAAGGCGACAATGAGCCGCAGCCGACAATACCGCGAGAGGAGGGTCAGGTACCCTTCGTGTTTGTCGGAACGGTTGAAAGTATCGCGAATGCCAAGGTTTTGCTGGAATATCACTTGGCTCATCTAAAGGTATTTATCCAAAAGAAAATTTCATTAATACTGCACTTATGTATTCAAGATTTTTAAAAAATGTTGACGAGGCACGGCTAGTTTTCTGGTGTGAAAAAAGAATTTTTAATAATCTTATTCACAGCTGATTATTGATGTTCACTTCTGTCGGATATTCGTATTATAGATCTTAAGGCATCGTCACAGTTTGACCCTCCGAAAAATCACTGACTTTCGAGGCTTTTTTTTTATATGTTAAAATGAATTTATCCGTCCGGTTTTTTTTATCAATAAGTATATTCATGACGAATACAAAATGATTTTTTTAAGTCCTATTATTGGGTGTATCATAGTTAAAAAAATTGTTCAAATTACACGTCAAAAAAAAAGTTCCCGCATGGTGTCCTCGATTGCGGCCGCAATTTTGATCTGAAATAAAAATATCAAAAAGTTTATTAATCTGTAGGAAAGTCGCTATGGTGCTATGAAGGTTTTTTTTGGAAATTTCACAAAATGGCGGCGGTTTGAAAAAAAAGTATCGAATTTAGCCTTTTTTTTCGGCAGTTTTTCGTAAAAAAATAGGAAGATTTCAAAAAAAAAAAGTTTCCATAGCGCTATAGAGAATGATGTTCAAAATGTCCTCTCCAAATTGGAACTGGAAAAACGCGTTTAAAGATTGAAGTTTGAGAAAGTGTTTATAAAAGTGTTTGAGAAAATTTGAGAAAGTGTTGATAACAGTGTATACTATCCAATAAAGCAAAAAAAACGATTTTTTTTTAATTTCAAACTGTGACGATCCCTTAATAGATCAGACTTGTGACGAATAACTCGTATATTCGAAATTCACTAACAGAAAAATTAAAAAGTCATATCCTTGACGACTAGTCTTTGCCATATTCGTAATAAAAGTACTACCATAGAAATCGTACTAATTATCGTACCTCCTTAAGGACATGTCGAAGACGTACCACGTGACACACGAGTGCGAGATAGTCGAAATTTTTAAATCGCAATTTCTCAAGGACGAAACATTTTTATCGGAAAATTCAAGCATCTATTTCTGTCTCTATGAATTCTACAAAAACTGATTCTCGATTTTTCGCCGTAAACTTAATCGACGACGAGAAAACGGATTTCGAAAATTTGTGAGGTTATGTCGATGTTCGTCATGCCCTTAATGTACCACGTGATACGTGAGTGCGAAAGAGTTAGTAGAAATGTCTTAAATCGCGATTTCTGAAGGATGATAAATTCTTTATCTTATCTAAACTTTTCATTTAAAAATCTTAACCGCTGATAAGTACACGAATTTCACAAAATTGTTGAGATATCGAGTCTTCTAGATGTTCTTAACTTCAAAAAATTGTTCGAACATTTCGAAACATCTCAGGATTAATAAAAGATTGTTTTTTTACGAATTCTCGAATTTCGTGTATTCCAGGAAGTTGAAGCGTTGCGACAAGAAAAATTAGAAATCGACCAACAGCTTCGAAGTATGCACGGCTCGACCACGGGCCCCATGCCAAATTTCCCTCCAACAAGACGCGGTATGACATCCGGACCTGAGGAAGGTGGCGGAGGTGGACGAGGGGGTCGAGGCGGTGGTGGTCGCGGTGGACGAGGCGGAAGAGGAAGGGCGCCAACAAGACACAACGCAGGTAATCATCAAGTAGTGATAAAGTTTTCATCGTTAGGATCTAACGAAAATGATCGAACAGAATCAAGTCACAAAAAAAACAGGCAATAATTTTTGAACATTCTTATTCTCTTATGGACAATAAATTCGCAAATTGTCATTTTGGAAAACAAGCAAACCCCCTACCTCTGATCAACCTGGAATTTTGTACAGACCTTCCATTCAACATCCTAATGGAACCCCTAAACGGATTTTTGGCGACTTGCGATAGTTATCGAGATATCGATTTTTCAAAGTTCTTTATTTTGTTGTGCTTCAACGTTGACCAAACGAAATGAAACGAACCTAAACAACACTAAAAATCGACCTTATATAGCGTGCGATATTCATGTATATCCCCTTAAGGATTTTTTTTTTATAAACGCTGAAATATGTCGCTTTTAATGCTTGAGAAAAAATGTTAATACAAATTTTCATGGATGTAACTTTTGCAATGACAGATTTTAATACATTCTCTTTTTTACCCTCTTAAAAGGCGAATTTCGAAAAATCCCTTCGCAAATGGTGTCTACATAATAAAAACGTGCCCTCCAATTTTCACGTTTCTACCTTTCGCGATTTAGGCAAGGCAATAATTAATCCATCAATGAGGCCTTTAGAATTAAATATGGTGTTGAAGTCATATCTTCGATTCAATTTTCACCCAAATTTTTCCTCATTGCGAAAATCGCCGATAAGAATATGCAAAAAGTATCGACAGCTCTACACCACAAATTGGTAATACAAAAATGTACGAAATTAGCGGTAATTAATTTTCGTTGAATTTCATCGAGGCAAACATCGTCATAAATCATTGGAAACCATTTCGGAGTTTCATTCGCACTCTGGATCTTTCGATACCGATGATTCCTTTTTTTTTTCACGAAATCTCGATTATTGAAAAGAAATATCAATTTTTAGGACTTCGTCGAGACCCTTTGGATGGAAGCGAGGACAGAGTTCGCGATCTTCCACCCAGAGGGGGTCACCAAGGTCAGGGTGGTGGTGGTGGTGGAAATTACATGGGTGGAAGACAAGGCAGACCGCAGCCGCCTAGACGAAGAGACGATCGTCGGCGAACAACGGACGACGAGGAAACCGTACTTGACAGTCAAGATGTATCGAGCATCGATAGAGGTAATAATCTCCCATTTTTGTAACTTTATTCGTCATTAAAAAACAATCGAGAAGATCGAAAAAATAAAATAACCTCGTTCGAACAATTGAAACATCCAATTAAACCGCCTCGTCCTAAAGTCGTTATTATACACGCACATTTATATGTAAATAAAAACGTAAAGGGTACCGAATCTTTTCGAGTGTGTGTATGGCATGCTAACTACGTAGATCAAATTCTTGTCACCATCCTCAGGACACGTAGAAGATCATACCTCACTCATTTTTCGAAATCCGTTTACTCGTCAGCTATTAAGTTTTCGTGAAAAATCGCAGAGTCAGCCTTTGTAAAATTCATACAGACATTGGTGCCTTTATTTTACAACGAATGTTTCATGAAAAATCGCGATTTAACGCATTTCGATTATCTCGCACTCGTGTGAAATATCTTCTACGTATCTTTAACTCTATCCATTTTTATCACTTCTGAATAATCGTGTATATATATATGTAGGGTGACTGGAAATTCGATACATTCCTTCTGAGAGGTAAAAGTAGAGCTCATTTGCGGTAAATAAGGTCATATTCCAAAATCCGTACTTAATTAATTAAGTAATTTATAACTTATGAATCGCTTAATTAATCTTAATAAGTTGATAACTTATTAAGCTCTTAATTAATTATTCAGTAAATAAAGAATTTCGGCTTTTTTTTGTTAAAACTTTCATCATATTAAAAAAAAATTATTTTCGATATGAAATGGAAACAGCCATTAAAAAAAATTATTTATAACATTCTAAAATGTTTGAAAGTTCTTTCTATCGGTTAATCAATTCAAAACATCTTTGAGTTACGAAATAAATTTCAAGTGCAATTTTCATGTTACGTATTTAAAATTATAAGATATATTTAAAAGAAAACAAGTTTTATCTACTTAAACAGTGATTTTACGTACGAATTATTTCTTTCTTTCAAAGTTTCTCATCTGGTTAACGTTCAAAAAAAGTTTTCAAATGAGCGTTTCAATTTCAGATCCGGGGATTTAATAAAAAAGAACATTTCGGCGTCACTGGATGGATATTAAAAAATCGCCGAAATTCTAGAATATTTGAGGAAGTACTGGTCGTGGTAGATGAATACTGAAATAAAAATACTAACTATAAGAATTTTTCTCTAAATATCATAAAATTAATACAAAATATTAATTAACGATTTGACAAAATTAATGACTGCAAAACGAAAGCAGCTAAATCGTTGAAAATTCTGAAATAATATCACCAAGATTAAGGATCGAGCGATCGATTGGACTAAGTTGAAATAAACAGACTGCGTTGTCGCGTTTGTCAGTGATTTCGTATAATACTGAATTTTAGTTATTTTAACGTGAATTATTGAATTTTATTTATTCTGGTGAACTTTTAATGAATTATTTTGATAAATAGTGAATTTTGTTTATTTTAACGATCAATCAGCAATCATTTGAAAACTTAATACATAGTTTTTGGGTAATTATTGATAATCATAAAATAATCCAAACGTATTAATAAAATTGAGAAATTGAGAAATTTTGTTGTTGGACAGTTCGAACAGATGCACATCCACTGACAAAACCTCGGTCAAGCTCGTGTCGATATGATCGTAATTTGATTTCAATTATTATCGAAAGTGGAAAATGGCGATTTCTAAGTGTAAATTTATTATAAAAATAGCTAGTATTCATTTTTCTTTATTTTGTAATATTTCCCAGTCTTAACCAATATACACTCCTGTGGGTTCTTTTACGTTTCATCCGTCTTTCTTGTTTCCGTTTTTTCTCTCTATCTTCCTATTCTTACATCCCACCTTCGAGCCAGTTCCGATTTTCCCCACTGTATCGTATGCACCATGGCATTTTTGATAAATGGACGCTGATAAATGGGCGGTCGAAGTGGGTCTCGGGCGATCACCGAAGTTAAGCAGCGGCGAGAAAAACTGATACCTGGATCGGTGACCGCTTAGTCGTGCTTAGGCTGGCGCTTCGGCCAGTGAGCGAGTGGCCGATTTTTCCGATTCCGATTTTTTTGTTTTTTGGATTTTTTATTGGCCCTTTAACCTACAAGTACCGGCATAGCCCGTAGTAAATGATCGGACCAAATGTAAATATTACGGGCATAGCCCGATCATCGTACTAAAAAAGTCGTGAGAATGGCTCAAAAGCTTCACGAGCTTTACGTTTTCGCCCCTAAATTCTCGAACGTCAATCATACGTTAACCCATTAAACACTAGCGTTGCCATGTGGCAACGTGAGTAGTCAATTTACTTTACGGATCATACATCAAAAACTACAAACCTAGCGTTGCCATATGGCATCAGTTGAAAACTCAAAATTGGGAGATTTTGATTTTTTTTTCATCATCATATTAAGTGGTCATCATTCAACCCAAATATGAAGATAAAAACACAAAATTTGATTTTCAAAAACTCAGCTCCTAACGGGTTAAGGGATTAACGAAAAGTCTGTACACCAAGGAATCGGAAGAATACAGGGCCGTCTATACCGGTACGGGTTTTCCACAGTTTTTTTCCCATTGGATAGGGAAGACGATATGGTGAATCAGGGAAGAAATATGTTGGAATAATTGAATAGTAAGAAATGGAAGGGGCCAATTAAAAGCACTAACAGCGCGTACCCGTGAGGAAAAAAATCAATTAAAAAAATACAGCAGTTCCCAAGTCTGACCCTCTCTCTTTCAGCCGCAGAATCAGATCGAAAAATTCCCGACTAAAGTGCCTTGGAAACGCAACGGTTTTAAAATAGCTAGTAATTATATTAATGAAATCATTCCTAAATTAAAAAACTGTGAGTTTTCGTATGTTATCGTGTTGGCCTAATTCAAATGAGCTCTACTTTTACCCCTTAAAAAGAATGCATCGGATTTTCGGTCACCCCGTATACAGTTTGGTGAACCATTTGGTATACGTAAACATATGTATTTCCTTGTGTATATAAATACGTACTGACCCCAAATATATATATATATACAGGGTTACTGGTAACTCGACGTATTCCTCGCAGGACGTCATAGTAGAGTTAAAATGCAGCAAATTAAGCCGCCAAATGTTCTACCGAAGTTCAGTAGTTTTTGAGTTAGTTAGATTTTTAGTTTATTCGTGAAAAA
>JAPYZJ010005721.1:0-11106 GCA_030522765.1 Ophioninae sp. B BG-2022a
CCTTATGAATCTCCATAGCACATAAAAAGCTCACGCTACGCCCTTTTGAAATCGCGTGATTTTTGCGATTTTCCCAAAAATCGAAAAAAAATTTGGATTCTTAATATTTTTTCAAATGGTCCATCTCGATGTAATTTCATCCCCTGATCACGAATCCACCATCCATTTTCCCCAAAACTCGAAATTTCCACGAAAAAATCGGAAAAATCTTCTAAAAACTCCATCTTTTCGATTTTTTTCATGGAAATTTTTAGTTTTGGGGAAAATGAATGGTGGATTCGTGCTCAGGCAATCAAATTACATCAAAATAGATGAAAAGATGCATGTATTTCCGAAAAATCCGGGGAAATGGATGACTTTTTGACGGGAGGGCTACCCCCTAGTAAAAAGTAATCGCGAACTCTGAACTAAATAATTGCGAAGCCCGTAGTAGCCTTCGGTAGTTGTCGAAAGCCCAACGCTGGAAAATAAGGGGTGACATCGGTGGTTTCAACATCGCGCAGCTTTTCGCACTTCCCGTAGTACCCTACCTTCTGCTTTACCTCCAACTTTTTACCTCTTCAATCGTAACTTTCTCCAGCTGCGAAATTTGTAGCATTTATGCTGGTTCCTCGCATACACGTTGGTAATAGAATACTTGAAAACTCCAACGGTACATCATGCGGTTTTCACGGATTGCGTAAAACAGAAACCCTCACGAAGTGGGGAGTGCAGTATATACTAGTATGATTGTTTGGTACTGTGAAAACCTTGCATTGAATAGGTATTTGATATGTAGTGGAAAGCTGAGTCGTAACAGGTGAAATGTTGGTAGACAACAATCTCAATTGTTTGGGTTTGTTTGGGTTCTCGAGGGAGTTAAGAAATCGAATAACAAGGTTTCATCGTTTGACCATGCAAATGTTTTGGATTAAAATAATCCTAAATGTTCCAAATGGATATTACCCCGCAGGTACTGTAGGGGTTTCTTCCTAAATTCAGAGTTTGATCGGTTGATCATTTGGGGTAAATCAAGCAGTAAATGAACGAGAACTACTTTGGGTAGAAAATTAGCAAAACTGATCAATCGTCCGTAAAAATTTAACTGTTCGTTTGGGTTTATTTGATTCTGTGGGTCCGTTTGGGTTTGTAGTAAAAGTTCGTGGGTCTCTCGGTTTTCCTTTGGGTTCGGGGAGCACAGAAAAATAAATAACTTTTAAAAGAAGACAATGACGATGTTACAGGCATCAGGAGAAAGAGATGAAGAGTGGGAGAGGAAGAGAGAAAGGGCCACGTGGTTACTGTGAATGGCGTTTTCATTTGACATCGAGGATAGCCTGTATCATTCGCTGTATTGACACACAAGTTGTATCCATCCTGCTGAAGTACCCGGTTCGCTCTATCAGCCTATAAGCCCAGCAAACAGTACCAGTCCTTCTGTCAATTCTCGCTAAGCTACGACGAAATCTGCAGTTCGCCACCTGGCTCTTCCTGCTTTGTAATCTCTTTAATCCCAGCAGTTTGATTAAATGACGCAGTGCTCATATAGCCAATGTCGTTAAACAGACCATCTCCTGCCACCATCCAATGAAGCCGTGGATTGCTTCGGTTTACATGAATCTGCTGCCACTGTTTAATACATACTATACCGATACGTATCGAAACTTCAATCCGTCTCTCCGCCAGGATGTCCAAGATAAGACAGTTAATCCAAACAAGCATCAAAGATCATAACATCGAGTCCAACGATGGCTCATGATGGACTACTTCGAAAATACCTACTTTGCAGTTTTTGGGGCAGGAAAAAGTTTTTAAAAAGCTGGAGTACGAGTCGGTGCCAAAAACACTGTTTAATCGGTCGTGTCGATATTGCGCGATACAGAAGTTTCGGGAATTGATCGGTCCAACAAAAGACCGAAATAATTAGTATCGGATGATCTCCAAGCTTGGCTTTTCCTATAGCTTGTGCCTGTCTTTGATTCCACCTACCCTATACCCCTTTATCCTTCGCTTCTCTCCCACAACCACCACCACCACCACCCCCTCCCCTCCTCCAGTTCACTTTACTGGCTTCGATTTGGTGAAATCATCCTGGCAACGCTCCAGTGAACGACCAGGCATTGATTCAGATGGCAAAGGTTGCTGGGTGCAGTCAAGAGTGTTGGGGTTGCTGTGGCGCGCTTCGCTCGTCGCCGGCAAGGAGAGATAGACCAGGAATTCACATCGGGCAGTGTGGAAGCAGGTTTCAGGTGTGGGGTGAAAGCGAACCAGCGTATCGGCAATGGCCAGCAGCCGGTTGGAAGGCTTACCGGGATATGCTACGTTGAGTTGCATTAACAGCTCGTTCTACGTATTTATCCGTAAATTTATATCCAGCACGATACATATGGGTACAAATATATAGTGAGATACTTCCGGGTATCGGAAAATGGTGTAGTATCTTGGAGTGTACGGATCAATTAGCGTTGAATTTATGAGGGAATCGCCACCTAAGCAGACATCATGAAAAGCCAATTTCTTTTTGTTCCCAAAGCACGATCCCGGAAATCCCTAGATTGGCTTTTGTCGACTATATCACCAATCCGACTTAAAACAGCCCTTTCAACCGGTGAAGTCATCTCGCGCTCTGATTCGTTCGGTACCTCGTCACATAGCTCCCTCAGTACTCTTGAAAAGACCCAATAGGCTCTTCGAATCACCAAGTGGGAGATTGGATTTCTCGTTGGTCCGAAGCATTGGCGAACGATGTCATCAGGCATCGCATATATTTAACGCGAATTGCTTTCCCTTCTCGCGGGACAGTCCAGGCTTCTGGTCAACGGTAATTACTACCTCGGCGAGTGAATGGAACGAAAAAGTAAATATGGGGTTGAAGAACGAGGGAACGACAGAAATGGTTTGACTAGGGTAGTGAACGTGGACTCTTTCGAGGCTCGTATGTCGAAACCTGATGGCTCTCTTCGGTTTGTTTTGACCGATACGAACACGGTTGAATGTACGTATCAAGGGAATGCGCTATTTCCAGTCGCATCACAGGTGGCTTGTCCCGTCAACATTGCCGAGTGGAAAAACACGCGCAGCCTTTTCAACCGCTGACAACTTTTTTCACATTTTTCGATTTTTTTTTCGGTTTTCGGAAGTTTGAGCATGGAGTTTTCGTTCGTGAATTAGCGTCCGGTTGATCCTAGATTTTCTTCAGCGACACGGGCAGAGAAAATATTGCGGCGAAGTAAGCTTTCATGCCAGATGAAATAGACGGGGGCCTCAGGTTGATGAAATACTCAGTCCGGCTAAAAGTTTTTCGGAGACTGGAGTGTACCGATAGTAGGAGTATCCTTTGGAGCTTGGAAATTATTGGACGGAACAGAGTAGTATCAACTACCGGCCAACGTAGAAAAGAAGTCATGCACCCTGGCGCAATGCCGCAGTGCTCACCAAAACTCAACATCTCTCCATCTTTATCCTACTTTCGAGACCCTGTACTGTGTGCACGACGTTTTCTTTTTTTCGCCGGACATACGAAGCACGGATGTTGTGTAGACAAGAGAGTGTGGTTCTGTTCGCTTCGCTGATTTCATTCCCGTGCGCTCTCTTCGTGGCCCCGCTAAGACGACGAGAAACGAAGAAAGCTAGGATCCAAAAGAAACAAAAAAAGAAACAAAAAAAAGGAAGTTTCTCCATACTCTTTCTATGATATCGCTGTTAGTGTGCTGATATCCAGTTTGAAAGAAGAAAAGAAAACGCGTAACCAGGAAAAATCTCTGTTTGGCCTCACTCGCTGTTACATTTCTTCAACCGCAGCTTACTAACAAGCAATCTTTTTCCTACACCCCATCCCCCCACCCTTTTGCTACCAGAGAAGTTCTCATGCCTCTTTTATCCTCTCACATACTTTTCTACCCGCAAGGACCCTGCTCTCCAAAGACCGGAACACCTAAAGATGCGCCAGGCGTATTTTTCGAAATTCTCTCGTTCCTTTTAGCGTCTTGGAGCTGGACCAAAGTTTGTTTCGTTGAAATTGATGGGTGAGGTCCACGATGGTATCATCCTGGACTGTCAACGCTTGCTCTTCGTCGTATATTCCACAATGCTAACGGCCTAACCTTCGGAGAAGATGAACGAGTGTAGGACCAACCCCATGGCTCAGTTGACCAACGTCCTCCAACCGGCAGCGACCTTTCAGCTACCCCTTTTTCCTGTTGTTCCTTCTTCTTCCCCCAGTTGAGAGCAAAGTCTCTTTGCAATTCAAGTCTGTCTCTCTTTCTCTTTTTATCTCGCTTTCTCTCTCTTGAATGACCTTTCTCGCACACTCGTGGTTCCTTTCAATTTTGACTCACTCATTCGACTCTACTTTTGCCGGACAACACACCGACTCCAGACCATCAACGGTACTAGTATCATTCGGTACACACGAAGATTCGTTGCTGGTGCATTTCATGCTCTTGTTGATTTAACTCGTCCTCTTTCGTGATCTCTCTCCAATTCGCAGGGCTTTCGAAGCTCCCCGAGATACACCAAGCAGCCTCGTCTCCTCTACACTCCAACGAGAAGTTACTCATAAGTTATGTTTTCGACTGGAACTTCTCTGGCACCGTCTTGGAAATTTTTGCTGCCCTTTTTCTGCCTTGGAAGTCCCAGCAAACTTTTGATATTTAATAACTCCTCTCACGAGAAAAGCGACGGCGTTCCAAAGGGACGAACTCTTTTCCTGACTTTTCTTCTTGTACAGGTTTTTTTGTTTATTTGTCGAGGGGTCAGACTGCTCTGAAAACACGAAAATCTGGTTTGTTTTGAAAAATTAATTTGTTTATCGATATTTATTTCCACGTGGGTTGACATAAATAAAGCAGTTATGAATTACTAGAAAATGACCGTTGCGAGAGGAGAAGCTGAACTATGTACTCAAACTTGGCCACTCGGTTTATCTGAAACGAAAAAATAGATTTTGACTTCTTGAAACAGCTAATAGTGGCTAAAACTTGGCGAACTTGTTTTTGTAATCGTGTTTTAATTATGAAAAACAAAAATTTCATTTTTTAATTGCAGGATGAAAAATTATGTCATTACTGTTAGTGACTGGTGAAAAACAAAATATTGAGAAAAAAAGCGTCGTCCAAACACCAAACTACTATTCCATTGAATAAGTGCATCAAATTGAAAGTCAATCCGTCAATTAGATGTCGCAATGTTATGCACTTCTTCGAAAAACATATTTACCATATTTTTTTTATTTGACCAGTAATTCTTCATCGACGAGCGATTTTTCAAAATTTCCACTCTAGCCCAAGTTTCCCAAAGACTATATCGATCCTAATTCATCAGTCCAGTTGGATCTTCATAATTTTGGATCTACGCCCAGTTTCCTTTTCTGCAAATTTTTCATTCTTCCCTTTCCCAAGCCTTCTCTTTTTCATTGCTGTACTTCTTCAGGAAGCATCAGTGATTGACTAGCCATAGTTACACATCACGTATAATCGCAAATACTATTTGGCTGGTGGAGGATACCCGGTACGTGCGGACAGAAGAGTACTCTGTTGCCTCAATGCTCACGGTCTCGAATAAGGAATAACCATGAGTGAGAAGAAAACTCACTTGGATGGGTGGTAGGGTTTAGGTATTGAATAGAAGGGTATTGGGCGGCGGGGGAGAGGGAGAGAGTGCGAAGCCCAGAGAAACCACATGATAGTGGGAGAATCGAAGAAATTAAATTTACCGAAGTGAAATTTCATCCGAAGGTAAGTGTGTGCTGAAGAACTCCCAGTCGATTCTAGTCCCTGGTTCGTTCTCTCCTCTCTCTCTCTCTCTCGCTCTACCCATCTATTGTGCACTCTGCGAGAACGTGATCGTGGAAAGCTCTGCAAAGTCGTGCTTCTGGATACGATGCGAGTTTTTCTACGTTGCTTTCCCAGTCTCAACGAAAGCCGAAGGAAAAGAGTATACAATAGTTCATCAGCGATGTTGTCCGGCGGACATTGGTGACTGCGTTTGTGGTCTTTCACAGGCACGTGTCTTTCCAAAACCACACCTTCTTCGCAAAGGCTCAAACTCTACACTATTCGAATTTTGCCTCACTCCATGGATACATAATCATTCGGCCCTTCATCCGTTTCATCGAGACTGGAAGTTCGATGGAGTAGCGAGCAAGTAAAGTTAGGGGTATCAAAGTGGTGCTGCGCCAACTTGGTGACCTGATCCCAAGTTGGATTGGTCGTCCACCGTCATGGATGGCTGTAGATGTTTCCCAATAGGATGGATTTTTTGGTTTTTGAAAATAGACATTCGTAGGCGTCGCTTGGCCAACTGACGTTTTCTTTTTATGAATAATCTTCGATGAAGGAACTTATTACCTACTGTTGTGCGAATTTACCCTTCAACGGTTTTCAGGAAAAAATATAGTCGTACACCCTTTTGTCAAACAGACTATAATTCTATCTACGAGTTCTGTAGAAAGTGTCTGATGATGAGTGGCCACTGGCCAGTTATCAACGTGCTATCCAATAAAGTATTACTTCCTACACCTAGTATATCAGCCTTTAATTACCGTCACGAAGGGCTGGGTATGATATGTGTTTATTATTCTGGATGGCGATAGACCCTCGAGTCTCGATCCCCCTATTTGCCACTACATTGAAGCGGACATCCTGGGAGTTCTGATTCGACAAGGCACATAAAAGCTTTACCAATCCGGCAATAATGTTCTCTTCGAGCCAATGTTATTCGATCTCAGCTGTCGGATGTGATCGTTACGCCTTGGTTTCTCGCGAAATGAATTATGTACTTTTCCTTTGCGTTCAACCAATTCACAGCTAGCTCGTTTCTGCCAGAAGCTTGGAATCCCGTCAACCTAGTCAGACGAAAGTAGGGTTTTACAGGGGAGAAGAGTAATGTTCTCTTGAAAAACCAATTTTGTCTTTCCGTTGATCCAGATCGAATTCAGTGATAAGAAGACTGATAAGGAAACATTAGATTTCGAATTCACGATCAGTCTCGACGACTCGAGGATCATTAATTACGGATTAAAAGTGATTATGGATTCCGATCCGGCTTCGGGATAACGGCTACCGAAGGGACTCGTGAAGGGTCGAAACCCAGTTCTCCGATGAATATACCTAATGGTAGAGGGATTAATGAAGGGGTTTGCTATGGAAGTAAATTAAACCTGGCATTGGCTGACGAGATCATCAAGCCAATCAATGACACGCACACGAATATTACAACCCTCTAACCCATACACATCTGGGGTGTAAATTACCCCAAAATGAGCAAGGTCTTCTCAGTTCCTTAGATATTGTTATTCTGAATTCGTCCTCATATGAACTAATTTCAATGTACTTCGGGATGCCCTCAGTGTCTTAAATGCGTGTGAAAAATAATTTCGAAAAAATATTTAAAAATTAAAAGAATTAAAAAAAAACGAAAAAAACGAATTTATTTCGTAAAATAAGGGACACCCTGGTAGGAGTAAAAAATAAAATGGGTAGTCTATCCACCTCAGTTACAGTCTGCCTACACTCGCGTGACCATTCTCCCTCAATGAACGAAACGGCATCCAGGTTGTTTTATTTTCTTTCCGAGTACCGGTGAATCATTATTCCCTTGGATATTCCTTCCAATTGGCTTAGCCTGCAGAGGCTTATTATAAATCTGTATACGTAATATCTCCCAAACAATCCCAAGGGTGTTGAACGACTTGGGGGCAATTATAACGAAGCAACCCTAGTCGAAAGCTCTAGTGCTTTCTTAAGGTGTTTCTGCGATCATCCAAATATCAGGATTCTTGAAAAAATTAATTTTCACTGATCGAGTAAAATTATTGTATTATCGTTTGGATATTTATTTGTTTGGACATTTATAAAAATGTGTAGTCTAGAAAAGATCTGGTTCAATTGAACACTCTGGAGTTGGTGCATGGAGTATCGACGTCGACATTGATGTCGTCGCCATCATCCCCTTCAACCCACCCCCCCTCCGTTCTCTTTCTCTCTCTATCTTGCTCTTTCTTTCTCTCGCTCAACATTGATCGATTCAGTGGCGCACTATGACACACGACTCCTCTCGCTGGCGCTGCACCACGACGTCCTAGGGGAGATTTGGCACACGACACTTTGATGATTTCGCATTCGAGCCGGTCGAACATACAGGTCGACGACGAGAACTCCGTTGGATTATCAGGAAACGCATTTTCCCTTTTTTTTTACATTTTGTTGAAACTTGAACCAAATACCTGATTTCGACTTTGTAGGTATGATAAAAATGTTCATTTTGTTTGGTAAATAAAACTAAACTTTTGACGAATCTATTTTATTTAAATTGTCAATTTATTTTATTCATTTGGATTAGTTCTCTTTTTTGGGTTTGTTTGGGTTTGTAAAGTGATTGACAAAAACCTCAGGCAAGTACACGATACTCTCAAATTTGTTTTTGATTATTTTTTATAACGAGAAATTAGAATTTTATATGTTTAATTTCCTGTTGAGTAAGGAAGTCAATACGTTAATTTGTAAGGAAAAAAATATTTGTAAAGTTTGAAAAAGATCAGTTTAGTTGTTGTTCAGATATTCTGGAATTTTCAAATATTACGTTATAAGTACTCGTAGAAAACGAAAAATCGGTTTATTTAAAAATTCCAAGAAGGTGTAACTCTCCAAATATTTTTTTCTCATTTTTGTGAATTCCAAAAAAATCAGAAAACGAGATCAACCCTCAACTCGGGAGTATCAAAAATCCAAAAAAGTATTAATTTTTTAACAATGGTTCGATCGATAATCCACGAAACGATAAATTTAACGATTCTCTCTGAAATTTGCGACGATCGGAGAGGGCATTTCAAGAGTAGGGTCTAGAGACTGTGCCTGACGTAAGAGGATGCATTGAGGCTTCGTTTCTCCCTCCGGTGGGTTTTCCATCTTGAACGTGGCCATATTTAATCGGCGCTCCACGGTGGAGTCTTTGCTCGCCGCCTCGTCTGTAAAACCGGTTGAAAGGGTGTGAGTCGAAGTGGAAACGCCGTGGAAAATGACTGAGAAAGGGACAAAGAAAGGAAAAGGGAATACCAAGTGAAAGGAGATCGATCGGGTGAAGATAGGTAAGGAAGTGGGGCGAGTAAACACATTTCCGCGTCTTATGGAGACGGGTATCGGCGACGACGCGAACGCCGATGAGAATGAGGTGAGCACCAGGGAAACGTTCAAGTGAAACGTCAAGAACGGAATGAACGAGAAGAGATACAGAGCCAAACGTTCTTACATAAGTAAATCATCGAGGGGTTTACAAATACGCGCTTACGGGTACTAAAACTTCGTTTGGATTCCATTTTGAATTTTTTAATATCATTCTTATATAAATATTATTGTATTCCGATTATTTTATATATTGTTGTATTTTGCTTTGTACTTTATAACAATTATTAATGGAATATAAAAATAAAATATTGTCGCTATTATATATTTTATTTTTATACTATATAATTAATTTCCAAAGATTAAAGATGTTAAAGATAATTTAAAACGTTTTCAAAAGTTTGCAGGTAAATAAAAAAATGTTTAAAGATATTTAAAAAATAAAATAAGGTATATATTGAGTACACTTTATTTATTTATTTATAATTTATATTTATTGACGAGAGATAACAAATTATTTATCTATTTCCTTAACACATTACATAATAAATGTTATACAATATTAAATCATATTATTTTTATATTAACATGTAAAAAATGTTTTTATTTTATTTTATATATTGTTTATAACTCTAATTTATTTCATAAAATAAGCATTTTCTTATCTTAATGTTTTTTTTTCTCTTTATCGTTTGTCTACGAAAAGGTCATGATCTCCATTGCTTGCGTCACAAATACTTTTTACCAAACTCTGCGATGAATGGAAAGAAATATTTCCCTCGGGTTTTCCACTTTGGGAAAAATTGTTCACGTAACGATACAAGGACGACGAGAGTCTGCAGGAAGCAAAAAACGTTTGAAAAGTTCTCGAGTTTGAAGACCTAGTTCTTCTTCAAGATCTGCAAGAATGAATGAAGAGTCTCTACTTGGGTGCCGTTACTTGTCGAAAGGATGAGTACTCGGAGACACGAGGAACCTCATGATAAGTAGACGCAAGCGAATAGTGAAAAGATCTTCGAAACACTTAGAAAATCATGCACCTATTCGAGAAAGGCCTCATGCTGCATTTTGTCTTTTCGACTTTGAGTCATTAGTCATTTTTTGCCTTCACATTAGAGATTCTTAGGCTTGGAAGGAAAATTCTAATTTTCGAATCGTTTCGAACAGAATCGTAAAGTTACAAACCCAAACAAATGAAATTTGGGTTTTTGGTGTTTCTTCCCACAATTTTATGGATTATATTCCTACAAACTTAACAAAATAAAAAAATGTCCAAAAAATAATAATATTTATACCCTAATACAATTAATATTATTAATGTACATATATATATATATATATTTGTCAAATGGCGATTGTGAGGACTTTTTCTAACCCCTATATACAACCATTGGAAATCACACACACAAGGCTGTTCTTTCATTATCTGCTTGAAATTTTCATTTAGGTTCATTTTTGTAAATTATATGAGGAAATTCGTTTGTAATTGTAGACACCAGGCCATTTGAGAATTTTTCGTGCAGTGGCTGTTGTGAGAACCCTTTTGAAAAAAATGATAGTATTTTTTGAGGACAGCCTTTCTAATGGTGACCATACAAACAGTACAATACTGTTTTTAATGACAATGCAGTACAGACATCTATTTAATATCAGCATAAATCTGTTCGTTTTTAAGCGCGAAACACATTTCTATTCTTAAATACCGATATAATACGTGTTTATTCGATAAATATATTTATTTTGAAAACGGTTGACGTCGGGACTTTTCGAAGATCCTACTGGTTGTTGTCAGGACCTTCAGTGACGATTAGATGGAATTTTGTCAGGACAGTCTTAGTTACCCTGACGCAGCATCGAAAAAACCCGTCTGGAATAGTTTTTCACGTTTTCCCGCACTAATATTGACATTACGGCGAAAAGGAGCTTAATTCGTGATCACTGGAACATTTCCGGCCGAGTGGACCCTTTTAGGAATCTCAGAATCGAAAAAACCCGTCTGGAATCGTTT
>JAPYZJ010005722.1:0-19902 GCA_030522765.1 Ophioninae sp. B BG-2022a
GCCGTAAAAAAAAAAAAACAAACAAAAAAAACAAAAGTCATGCTCGAAGTACGACGTAATGGCGGACATTAGGATTTGACAAGGTAGCACGCGATACGGCCCACCGCATAACCCCAAAAACACGAACGAAATCTCGAAACGGCGCGCTAGAGGGGCCGGAGGGGCAGGGGCGGGGGGGGGGGGGGGGGTTACGGGAAACTCCCGGGTTATCGATATCTCGAGAAATGCGCTACGATTATTCCTTCCGATCTAGAGATGTCGAAGAAAAGTTTTTCCCCCAAAGTTTCGTCTCGATTAGCGAGCGATTTTCGTAACTTCACTCGACGATCGTATCCTCTCGAATAAATCGAAGAAAAAGTGAAAGTTGTCACAACTGATTGTTTTCGTTGCAATAGTTACTCTGCCTGGAGGACGAAGCCTTTTTTACAATTCTGAGAAAGCGATTCGTATCTTCGTTTCCATTGGTGGCAAACAAACCCAATCAAGTGTCCGAGTATCGATATTCACGAGTTTTTTTTCTTCTTTTTAGAATCCGTTCTTTCTCGAGTCCGTTTTCGCGAGCGTGTGTATCATGGAGAGAAAAAAAACGTTTTTTTCGTTTACGACGATATCTTCGATCTTTCGATCTCCGGAAAAGTGATTTTCGATCCATTTGCATTCTATAATTCTTCATTATCATTAAAAATGAATAATTAATCATTAATCCAAAAGTGATGATTTATTAATCCGAAAATAATGAATTATTAATCCGAGTGTTCGGGGATTGTTTTTTTGTTTTAACCGTTCATCCCCTCCCCCGGAACTCGCCCGCCGTTGAGTGTGGCCTCGTACCGCGGTGTGGCGGAACGTCTCAGTCGCAGGAGCGCGCTCGGACGCGCTTATCCGTTTTTGCGAGCGGCGGCGGCGGGAGGGGGGAGGTCGAGGCGGCGTGTTGTGTTTGTCGTGCGATGCCTCGGGGAGGCTCGAAGCCAATCGCTTTGTCAAACAATAGAAGGTCGTTCGGGCGTTACGAACTGGTTGGCCATCTCGACACTTTTGCCTAGTATTCTCGACGATCGTCGCGGCGTTACAATAGTCAACCGGAAACACGAACGATGGCGCGGTTGTAGTCCCTCGACGCGGACCAACGAATCTACCCCCTCAGTGTGATACTTGCCGCGGAACGTTTCGTACCTATCTCTCTTTCTCTCTCTCTGGCCGCTCGTCGGTCTTTCGGTCTCTCCCCCCACCCCTCTCGCGCTCTTTCCCCCTCCCACTTTTCTCGGTCCTTTTCTCCTCTCGCGGCTCGGTGTTAACTTCACGCTTTGATCCTTCGCTGGGATCACGGATATCGTGTACTGCTCTACGGGGAGACCCTTTGTTTATCCAGTTTCGAATGGTATCGCCGTTCTCGTTTGTTTGGGTTTGTTTGGGTTTGTTTGGGTTTGCGAATTTTTCACTACGGTTTCGAGTGATGTCGCTGTAGTCGTTTTATAATTGGGCTTGAAGTCTGTTTGTTTGGGTTTGTTTGGGTTTGTTTGGGTTTGCGAATTTTTCACTACGGTTTCGAGTGATGTCGCTATAGTCGTTTCATAATCGGGCTTGAAGTCTGTTTGGGCTCGTTTGGGTTTGTTTGGGTTTGCGGTTTTTTCATTTCCAAGTGATATCGGTTTTCAGTGATTTTATGTTTGGGTTTGTTTGGGTTTGTTTGGGTCAGCGGATTTTTCCCTCCTGTTTCAAATGATATAACCGTAAACGATTTATGTTTGGGGTTGGGCTTGAAATTTGTTCGGGCTCGTTTGGGTTTGTTTGGGTTTGCGGTTTTTTTTTATTTTCAAGTGATATCCGTTTTCAGTGATTTTATGTTTGGGTTCGGGCGAGCCTGTTTGAGATCGTTTGGCTTTGCTTGGGCTTTCCGTTCGTTTGGGTTTGTTTGGGTTTGCGGATTTTTTTATTCTCCAGGTGATTCCAGTTTCAAGTGGTATCGCCCTGCTTGTTTCAGGTTTCGTTTTTCCGGAAGTGGTATCGCCGTACTCACTTCCGGTTCAAAATTCTACGTAGAACGTACCGCGTTGAAGCTCGTTACGTTTAGCTTCCTCAAAAGGCAACGTTTTTAGGACGATATTTTTAAAGCCTTTTTTTTTGAATAATTAAAAAAATATCTTTATAAAAAAAATTATTCATGATAAAAAAATATTTTCCCAAACAAACCCAAACAACATTCAATTCTACAATACTTCGAATTACTTCAAAATACTTCGAAATACTTTACCTTAAAAACAAAATATTTTTACGATTGTTTAAAAAAAGGAAAACGAAATTGAAAAATATAAAATACGAAATAAATAAATGAAAATTGTTGAACTCGAAATTTGTAATAATCGCGAGGTCGAACGCGAGTTTCTCGCACCTCAGGATCGCGAGTTTTCGGGAAGACCGCCGAATCCTACCGAGTGAACTCGAGAGCGTACACGAAACCCAAACCCTTCCATCGCGAGCTTCATCAAACGCGCGTTCGTTCACGTACCTCTCTCTCTCTCTCTCGTGTTGCGTTTTCTCGCGCGCGACCGTTATATCCCTTTGTTTCTTCGTTTTCACGATCGCTGGGTGACCCAAACAAAAGGCTCGAAAAGAGTAAACAACCTTCGATACGCGATAGGTTAAACCGAGGAGCGATGCGCGTAAAAAAAAGTGGACGTGTTTTTGTGTGTACGTCGAAGCGGATCCGTTCGACTTCCCTGGACATTGCCGTTGGACCTTGAGATTTCCGCGTTCGGTGAGTTCACAAACTTTCTCATTTTTATTTCCCTTTTTTTTTTTACAGTCCTTTTTTCCCGTCGATATTTTTCCGCAAGGAATTTACGTTGATAAAAATTATCCCGAAAAAAAATCGAACCCTTCGACGATTCGTTGTTATTCGCAAATTATTCAAATCTTCTTAAATCTCGAAATTTTTGACGAAATATTGCTTTTTTTTCAAAACCGAAACGATTTCGAAATGAGGAAATGATTTTTTTTTTCAAAATTGTTTCTTGAGGTGGTGGAGAAAGCAATTTTGTTTTAGAACATTATTTATGTTATTGTCATTGTTTTTATTTCATTGTTACCTTTTTTTTGTTATAAAACTGCAAATTTTATAAATAATATATGTGTACAAAATTTGTTATACGAAATAACAAAGTACTGTGTTATTTCAATTTCGTATCAAATTTTACAGAATTTTCGTAAGAAAATAAAACAGAATTAATGAAATCGGAGAGAATTTTATTTTTATTTTATATAAAACACAAAAAAATAAAATTAGCTTAAATTATGTTTAAACGTTAAAAAAAATTCTAAATAATCGCTTTGAATAAAAAATTGAGTACAATAAAATTGTCTCCGATTATTTATTAAAAATAGAAAAAAAAGAGGGAAATTTTATTAATTTTTTGTATTGAAAAAAAAAATCGAAAACATGGTTTTCTTGAAAAATGGTCGTTTCTTGATTATTTACTGAGCAGTCTCGTGACGAAGCAAAAATGGCGTCGCACGAATCGAATAGGAAGACGAAAAACGCGTGTCTGACCTAAGTGGATTTTTCTACTGGTTTAACCTCCGTTTCGAATAGGGATCAAGATCGGGTCACAATGGTGGCATTCGACGTCTACGTCGAAGTCTCCTCGCAGTCGCAGACGCCTGCGTTCGAAGCCGAAAAACCCTCGGAAACGTATGTGTCATGAGTGCCCGTGTGAATGTGTCTTTGACCACTTGCCAGCACTGATTAAGAACTGGGCTCGTGTGGAACGTAATAAATTGGCGTTTCCTCGCCACCGAGAATTCCCAATCAAATTCTTTGTGGATACACGAAATTTTTTTTGCTTCCAATATCTTGCAATTTCTATCAATCTGAATTCTATCATTTTAATAACAAGAATTGTATTTTTTTAATTTACATTTATTCTATATTTTAATTCATTCGAGTTTTTTGATAAATATTTTTTTTAACTTTTAATTGGCGATAAATCGAGCTTAATTGAAATTCTTTTTCTTTCCTTCCATATTTCCTATAGTAAAATTTTCCACGATTTTTTTTCTTCTATTGTTGAAAAAAATCGAGGACGATTTTATTTTCATTTTTTGCAAAATTTTTTCGTAAAAATTAAATCGTGTTGAATTTTCCGAAATACTCGAAAATGGTTTTAAAAAAATTGAGGATTTTTAGAATATTTCGAAAATTCTATTTACAAATTGAGAATTTTATTTATAAAAGAATATTTAGAATATTTAGAAACTATTTAAATATTGAATATTTAGAAAAGATTTGCAGAAAATGTATAAAAATATATTTTGAAATCTTTTTCAATATAAAAAATTTCAAAAAAAGACTCAGAACTTTTTTAATATAGAAAATTAAAAAAAAAATATTTAGACATTTTCTTTAATATAAAAATTTTTTTAAAATAATATTTCTAATATTTCTTAATAAAAAAAAATTGTGTTGAATTAAATGAATTCTATTTGATTTTAAAAAGAAAATTTGTGACGAGTCATCGAAGACGACAAAAATGCAGAAGCCAAAAGCTCCGTAGTGATTAGAATTTATGCTAATGGGCAATCGTACGAACACGAATAAAGTAAATTTATATAGGAATTGGTTGATGACAGTGGATAGAGCAGCTAGACTTTGCTCTCTCGACAGTTTTCAGCGTTTTCAAGATTTTGCGCAATAAATAGTTCGGCACTAACCCGGGCCGATCGTATCGTCGAACTAATTCTTGCGGAGGCTCTCTTTGTGCGAAACGTTTCTCGATGACGTTCGAGTTTCCCGAGGGTGGAAAGTGCATTAAAATACAAGAGACGCGAGGGAGTACTCTCACCCACGTCTCGAGTATCCAAAACCGAATTGAATTTCAAAAATTTCCTGGTATCGGCCCTTCTACGAGGCGATTTGAAAAAACAAAATTTTTTTGGACATTTTTTTTATTTTAGAATAACCGATTTTTTAGTTTTTTTCCATTTCAGAAAAAAACTCTTTTTTGGATTTTTTTAAATTTAAGAGAAAATCCGTTTTTGGGTTTTTTTTTAATTTAAGAGAAAACCCTTTTTGGATTTTTTTTAATTTAAGAGAAAATCCTTTTTTGGATTTTTTTTAATTTAAGAGAAAATTCTTTTTTGGATTTTTTTAAATTTAAGAGAAAATCCTTTTTTGGGGTTTTTTTTTTAATTTAAGAGAAAATCCTTTTTGGGTTTTTTTTTAATTTCAGAAAAAAAACTCTTTTTTGGATTTTTTTTTCAATCACTAATACTGCAATTGAAATGATAATTGAAGGGTTTATTTCGTATATCTGTAGGGTCTCAAAACAATTTGCTAAATACATAAAAAAACATTTAAAAAAATCGTTTTTGGTAAAAAAAAATATAAAAAAATCAAAAATAAAAATAGAAATAAAATATTTCAATTTCTTATTTTCATCGTCCTCCAAAATTATGTTTTGTCCATTTTGTCTATAGATCGATAAACAAAAATAAAAAAATAAAAAATAAACTTCAACACTCCATTAAAACACGTAAAATTAATTTATCGGTATTTGTGTGTAATTAAAAAAAATATATTGAAAATCCATTTTAATAAAAATCTTTTTGTGCTTCAAAAAAAAAAATCGAAATAACAAAGTGGCCCATATAGACGAGCATTATGTTGCACGTGTTTGTGATTTGGTGCGCTATGTGCAGATCGTCAAGCCGCTGAACCAGTTACCTTGGCTGATACCCCAGGGAGGGAGAGACTTGGCACAGCTCCGGAAAATTTATTTCTCTCAATTGGCTTGGAAAACATACCCAATTTAACGTCTCCCTATTCTCACGATACTTACCAACTCCAACATTTTACCAGCTGGGTAAAAGTGAACTTTTTTTTCTTTATTTCGCTTTGTACCTGATCATTGAAAATTTTGGATTTCCAATCGGTCAGTTCAGCTGGTTTTTGAAAAATGTTTCTTTATTTAAAAAAAATGAAATACGAATGCAAATCAAATTGAATATTTTATTTTATGTTTTCAAATGAAAAAAAAAAATTTTTTTAATTTGTAATGAAATGTGAATGAAATTAATAATTTTTTATTTTTTCGGAAATAAAATTAATCAGGGGAATCAATTTTATTTTTATTAAAAAGAAGATTAAAAATTGAAAATAGAATTGATTCTATGCTTTTTATAATTAAAAAGGATACAGTTTATTTTTATTTTTGATTTTTTTAAAATAAAAATATAATTTATTCTCTTTAATTAAAAAAATCGAAATAAGTCAATATTTTCAATTTTGAAAAATGAACATAAAATTGGTTTATTTTTATTAAAAAACATTATATGAAAGTAAAATAATTAAATGAAATAGAATTATTTTTTTTTTTTCATATACCTAAGGAAGATTTATCTTTGGGTATCAATTTCGGAAATGATAATTTCTCCAATAACGGTTCGCAGTGCACTCAGTTATCGGAAATTGAGGTTGCAATCACTCGTCGCCCTGATCATATCGGACCACGCTCGTTTCTTATCTTCGATCGATTCCGAGGCACATTTCTGATGGCCCGCAAACTCCTTTGAATTAACTCATATTACTCACCACCGACATTCTCATTGGTCACCAATTTGTCGAAACTTATCTCGACTTTGCCCCCCCCCCCTTAAAAAAAGTAATGAAAACGAGTAACCTCGTACATTACCTACTAGATCTAAAAACTAGATGTTACTAAATGACAAAAATCGTTTTTTCGCAATTTGTGGAAAGGAAAAAAATTTTTTTTTTTTTAAATAAATAGTCAAAATATTTTCTACAAACGAGGATAATAAAGGAAAAACCTTAAAGAGCATCGACGAATGTTTAACCATTTATTCGATCGTTTTAAAAAAACGAAAGGTGAAATACAAAAGTGGGCTGGTAAACTAATCGATAACGCGTCGAAGAGTAACGACTGAGAACAGAGGGTTCAGGAGGGTAACCTAAAGGGTGCAAAATTCGAGAGGCTGCTCGGTCGTTATAAAAAGTCCCAGTGGCTCGACATCCGGAATTCTCGGGTTTAAAGATTTCATTCTTTTCCCTTCTTTTTTTTGTTTTCCTTATTTTCAACATTCATCACGTGATCGTTTTTTTCCTCGTCCTTGAGTTTTAGATTGTCGGATTTCAGATTTTGGAATTTCAGATGTTTCGAATTTCAGATTTTGGAATTTCAGATGTTTCGAATTTCAGATTTCGGAATTTCAGATTTTCGAATTTCAGATTTTCAAATTTCAGATTTTCAAATTTCAGATTTTTGAAATTCAGATTTTCGAATTTTAGATTTTCAAATTTCAGATTTTCGAATTTCAGATTTTCGGATTCCAGAGTTTGGAATCTTAGATTTCTGGATTCCAGATTTTGGAATCTCAGATTTCCGGATTCTAGATTCTGGAATCTTAGATTTCTGGATTCCAGATTTTTGAATCTCAGATTTCCAGATTCCAGATTTTGGAATCTCAGATTTCCAGATTCTAGATTTTGGAATTTCAGATTTTCAAATTCCAGATTTTCGAATTCCAAAGATCCCTTACGGAGTAACGTGCCAAAAAAAAAAAAAAAACCAAAATTACGAAACCCCAGACGAAAGCGTGTTCTGTTTTTTAATCAACTGGCTAGGAGCCCGAATTCCCGGATGTTATACCGCAGTAGATTAGACTCCAGTCTTGGTCTTGATCCATTCGCGAACGGCGGCGACTTCGGTGTAGACACCAGGATAGCCAGGTCTAGCGCAACCGTTGCCCCAGGATGTAATACCAGCGAGTCGACCACCGATGACCATTGGGCCACCGGAATCACCTTGGCAAGCGTCTTTGCCACCTTGGGGATAGGCGGCGCAAATTTGACCGCTTGGTACGCCGCCGAAAGATTTGTAGGCGTTGCTGCAGTCGGTTTTCGAGATAACGGGGACATTGACTTTGAGTAGGGTTTCAGTTGTGCCGGCGCCTTCCCTGATGGCGCCCCATCCGGTGATCAATGATGAACTGCCGACCATTGATTCCTCGTTGGGTTCGTACATTTTGATCGGTTGTCTGGTTTCATCGAATTCCAACGGTGTCTCCAGATGTATAACGGCGACGTCGTTCATCGGTATTCCGTACTTGTTAGTTTTGAAGTTTTCATGCTGTATGAACTCCGTGACCTTGTGCAAACTACCGCCGCTCGACATCCGGTGCGTACCAGCACGAATGGTTACCGACGACGCCGAATAGACCGCGCAATGACCCGCCGTCACTATCCATTCACGATCGATTATCGAACCCCCGCAAAAACCAAAACCGTAAAACTGGAGCGACACCTGGTAGGGAACCTCGTCAATCGTCGCTGGCTCACCACCGACTATCCGACCGTTCGGCGTGAACGGGTTCAGCCGATTGAACTCTGGCGGTATTCGCTCCGCTGAAGAATCAAAAGGAATGGAAACCGTTGAATTAGACTCGAATTGCGATAACGTTATTTTATTCGGTTTACCGGGTATTTCATATATCAATCGGTTTCGTGTTACATTTCATAGAGGGAGTGATTTTACATTTTATTTCATCGAGTAATTGCTTTCATGTTTCATTTAATGGAGAAGTGGATTTTATAATGACTTTCATACTGAATTTCATAAGGAATTTCATTTCATATTTCATTTCATTAAGAAATTGGTTTCATATTAAATTTCATGGAGAAATGAATCTCATGTTGAATTTCATGTTGAATTTCATGTTGAATTTCATGTTGAATTTCATGTTGAATTTCATGTTGAATTTCATGTTGAATTTCATGTTGAATTTCATGAATTTCATGTTGAATTTCATAGAGAAATGAATTTCATGTTGAATTTCATAGAGAAATGAATTTCATGTTGAATTTCATAGAGAAATGAATTTCATTTTGAATTTCATAGAGAAACGAATTTCATGTTGAATTTCATAGAGAAATTAATTTCATGATTAAATTTCATGGAGAAATGAATTTCATGATTAAATTTCATGGAGAAATGAATTTCATGTTGAATTTCATAGAGAAATGAATTTCATGATTAAATTTAATAGAGAAATGAATTTCATAGAGAAATGAATTTCATGTTGAATTTTATAGAGAAATGAATCTCATGTTGAATTTCATAGGGAAATTAATTTCCTGTTGAATTTCATAGAGAAATGAATTTCATGTTGAATTTCATAGAGAAATGAATTTCATAGAGAAATAGGTTTCATGATTAATTTCATAGAAAAATGTAATTCATGCTCATTTTCATAAATGAATTAGTTTCACGTTAAATTTCATACAAAAATTCATACAATGTTAAGCTTCCCAGAATTTTGAGTTATCAACTAACAAATCTGAAAAATTACAAAATAATAAAAACGAGGAATTAAAAAAAAAGGGATTGAAAAGAAAAAGTACTCACCAAGGCCAGTCGCCACGACCAACGAGATCAGCACAGTTCTGAACATCTTTGAAAGTCGTTACTGCGTTACTGATTGATTCGAAGTGAAATCTGGTCCTCGTATTTATACATTTTCGTCGTTATTTCTCTGCTGTATCAATTCGAATTTCGATAGGAATTTTTGGAGGACGAATCTTTTTTATTTGTTTATTGGACCTGTCGAGATAGTCAGATCGATGAGTAGTCAGATTCGGATTAATTTTGCAACGAGAATTGGATGGATCAATGACTGATAAAAATTACTCAATTCTTTTGGCAGCATCAGGTGAAAAGACATTTTTCGTCCAGAATTTCTCGTGCAATTTTGATCTTTGATCGTCTGCCAATCATAATTATTGATCGTTTGTTTGCTCCAAATCAAATGGAATCAATGACAGCCATTAAATCAACCTGTTCTCTCCAAGACAAATTGCTTTTCAGATTACAGATTGTAAATCCCCAATTCTTTCCATTTTCGTATAAATACAGCAAACGACCATTATTTTCTCACTTTTCGCTGAACCACGGTCAACATCGTTTTCCTCAATCCATTTTTCTTCTTTCCTGATCTCTCCGGTGAGTTCGTTTAGGCTTAAAATAAAGAAATATTTCCTGCTGGAAAAATGGACACTCTGGAAAATACTGGTACTTGGTGATCAAATTTAGACTTGGAAATTAGTCAAATTAAAATAAAAATCAAATGGATTTTTTTCTGGGCCAATATTAGCTCATTGGACTCAATGTCTTTGAAGGAAACGTTCTTGCTGGAGTTTTCGTTTTCCAGAAAATTTATTTTTTATTCGATTTGTTTTTCATTTCTGCACAACAAAAATGTCAATATTAAAAAGAAGAAATTTTTACGAAAGAATAGTAAGATTAATAAAAATAAAGAATTGGATTTAATGAATATCGATAATTATAAAAACAAGGAATTAAAACTAAAAAATATTAATAACAATAACAACAAAGTGGAATTTAAGAAAATATATTTTATTAAAATTTAACACATAGTAGAAAATATATTATAAATAATTATAAATTCCATTATAGTAGATATACATATAAATATAAAAATTGTTCATTACACGTAATCAGCCGAGTTTTTTTCTTAAGAGGTTATTCTCGTATCGCAATCTTCAGATCTTTCTCTAATTAAAAAAAAATCTAACTTTCAAAAGTGCCTAGTTTTTTGGGTTAAAATATTTGTGTTATTTCGTTTTCAAAACTGCCAAATTTTCGGGCCAAAAAAATGTTCAATCTAATTTCCAAAACTACCAAATTTTAGGGGAAAAAATGTTCAATTTAATTTCCAAAAAAGCCAAATTAATTGTGCCAAATATTTTCAACCCAGTTTCCAAATGTTCGGGCCAAAAAAATGTTGAGTCTAATTTCCAAAACTACCAAATTTTGGGGAAAAAAATGTTCAATTTAATTTCCAAAAAATCCAAATTAGTTGCGCAAAAAATTTTCAACCGAGTTTTCAAAATCTTCAAAATGACGGTTTTGAAAAACCGAAAGAGAAGTTTCGCCTTGAGCCTTCAGATATCGAAGTTCGATAAAAGTGGGAATGAAATTTAACAATTCCAAGATGGCATAAAGAATCCAAGAAGGACAAAAATCAGTGCTACGAAGACGAGTTTCATCGATGGCACTGAAGACCATGATTGTCATGATTTCATGGACCGAAGAATCCAATCTCGATAAAATGTAACATTGGTATAAACTCCAGGATAAATGGGACTGGCACATTCGTAGCCCCAAGAAACGACGCCGAGTAGTCGATTACGAACGGCCATTGGGCCTCCTGAGTCACCTTGACAGGCGTCTTTGCCAGTCTGGAGGGCACAAATTTGGTCTTCCATGGTTGTAATTAAATCCTGATAAACTTGGAGACATTTTTCCTTTGAGATTAATGGGATGGTGACCGTTTGTAATTTTTTGGGGTTGATGACAGAAGAGGACGAAACGGTTCCCCAACCGGTTACAACGACGGGATCAGCGTCACCAAGTTGTTCGTTTGAGACGAAAAACTCGATTGCTCGACGAGTATCGTCCATGATGAACTTCGGGGTCACCTTCATCAAACAGATGTCACAAAGGGGTACTCCACTCATAGCAGTCGTGTGATTCTCATGAACCAACTTTTGGGAAACCTCGTGCAAAGAACCACCAAAATCCACTATCGATGATCCTGCCCGAATCGCGTACAGGGATTTTGACAGTTGACAGCAATGACCAGCTGTCAATATCCAATCAGCAGCGATTATACTACCCCCGCAGTAGTGACTCCCTCTCACGCTGATACTGACTTGATACGGATAGGACTCGATCGAAGCGTCCTCACCACCGATTACACGGCCCTCTAGGTCATCAGGAACACACATCACCCATCTCCTGCTACCTGGGGATCCAAACAGTCGTTTTTCAATTTTCGTTTCTTTGAAACTGTTTTTGAAGATTTTTTGGAGGTTTTATACGTTTTTAAAAAAAAGAACGATTTTTTTTTAGCTTTCATGCGTTTTTGAAAAAAAGAACGAACTTTTTTGAGCTTTTATGCGTTTTTGAAAAAAAGAACGAATTTTTTTTGAGCTTTCATGCGTTTTTGAAAAAAAGAACGAATTTTTTTGAGCTTTTTTACGTTTTTTGAAAAACCAACGAATTTTTTTTGCCTGTATTTGTTTTTCGAAAGAAGAGTGCTTTTTTTTGGGCTTCCATGCATTTTTGAAAAAGGGTAGATTTTTTTAAGCTTCTATGCGTTGTTCACAATATTAGTTAATTTTTTTGAGCTTTTTTTCGGGTTTGAGAAAAGAATAATAATTGTTGAACTTCTATACGTTTTTAGAAGCGGGCTCATTTTTTTTTAGCTTTTATTCGGTTTTAAAAATAAAAATTAGTTTCTTTCTAAGCTTTCATTCGTTTTTGAGAAAATAAATGAATTTTGTAAGCCTTCTATTCGTTTTAGAGATCAAATTAATTTTTTCGAAGCTTTTATTCGTTCAAAAAAAAATACTAATTCTTAAAATAAAAAAAAAATAAAATCATCGTCGTTCAAAAACGAGTGCAAGCTACGCGAAAATTAATTTTTCTTCTTTTATTAAAACAAATAAAAGCTTTAAAAAATTCTTTAAATAAATAAATAAATAATTTGTTTAAATAATTTAAAAAAATAACAAAATAATTTGTTTGAATAATTTAAAAAAATAAATAAATAATTTGTTTGAATAATTTAAAAAAATCAATAAATAATTTGTTTAAATAATTTTAAAAAAGTAAAAAAATAATTTGTTTAAATAATTTTTTTTAAGTTAAAAAAATAGAAAAGCTCACCCAGTGTGATAGCCATGATGACTAGAAACCTCAAGCAATTGATCATCATTGTTCTCGGCCTACAATGAATTCACTGTGCTGGCGAGACCTTTTTATCGTTCATATATACCCACCTATATATCCGGTAGCTCTTCACCCTTATCAGTATCCACGATACTCCGAACGCTCGATACTTCTTCGCTGATCGTTTTTTCGATTTTTATTTTTGGCGATGTCGCTCGATATTATCGTTTTACGATAAAAATGCCACGTACTTAGCAAAACCACGTACAATTTCGTATCAGTACTCGAAGAAAACCGAGAAATCTTCATCGATAAACCTCTCTTTTAAACCGCGAGTATACAGGGTGGACCGTTTAAAGTCGTTAACGGTCCAACCCAAATTCAAGCTCAAATATCTCGGTTGTTTTCACACTGACGAAAAAAACGTTAAGGGGTTATTTCAATTATATTGCAGGGCCGAGGCAATGCCGGAAAAAAAATTTTTCTCAAGGTCATAACTTTTGCGTTTTCAAGGTCATCAATGATTTTTCAAATAAGAACGTATTCTTTTTTTATTTGGAAGTTGTAGCTGATGACGAGACGAATTCAACGACCTATGATGTCACGACCTCCAAACCATTTTTCATCAAAATATTTTGGACCAAAATAATTTCAAGGTCATTGGAAAATCGTGATGTCGTAGGTCGTTGGATTCGTTTTAACGTCAGCTGCAATTTTGTAGTAGAAGATAAGATATATACCCATTTTTTAAAAAACTTTGATGACCTTGAGAAAAATGTATGACCTTGAAAAAAGTAAATTTTTTACTGAATTGAAAAATGAATAAATAAAATACTTTAAAGTGCATTTCTTTTCGAATAAAATTACCGATTGATATTTTTTTTTCGTCGTTTTTATGGCAATGGCGTTTTGTTTTTGGGGGTCATCGTGTTAAATGGGTCACCCTGTATAGTTATAGCTATCGTTCAATGTCAGATAAGCATCATCGCTCGGCGATTGATTATTTCTTTCGCTACGAAAGACGATTGATCATTTTCAATGCTAATTCGATTTATTGTGTACGTTTTGAAACGACGATGTTTTTGTTTATCGATACAGTTCGTTTACTCGTTCGAGTAATATTCCGATTTCAGTGTGTACAGACTCTTATTTGTTCAATTTCTCATTTTTCAATACTGTTTAAAAAAGACTTTTTTTTTACGATATCTTATTTTGATTAAAAGTATTTTTTTTCTATTTTATCATTTTTTCAAAATTTGCTTTTCTATTTTACCGTTTTTTCCAAAATCTTATTTAAAAACGGAAACTTCGTTACGATTTTTCAAACGCCGGTGCGACTTTTGATCCAATCGCGAAAGTAAGCGATTTCGGTGTGTACCGACTCTTTATTTGTTCAATTTTTCATTTTTCAATACTTTTTTTAAAAATACCTTTTTTCAAAATACTTTTCAAAAAATACTTTTTAAAAAAATACTTTAAAAAAATACTTAAAAAAAAACACTTTAAAAAAATACTTTTTTAAAAAATACTTTTAAAAAATACTTTAAAAAATACTTTTTAAAAATACTTTAAAAAAATACTTTTTAAAAATACTTTTTATTAAAATACTTAAAAACAATACTTTTTATTAAATTACTTTTTTAAAAAATACTTTTTTTAAAATACTTTTTTTTTACTTATCTTATTTTGATGAAAAGTCTTTGTTTTTCTATTTTATCATTTTTTCAAAAAACCGAAATACGTCACGAAATAAAAAAACCGAAATTTCGTGACGATTTTTCAAACGCCGGTGTGACTTTTGATCCAATCGCGAAAGTAAGCGATTTCGGTGTGAACTCCAGGATTATTGGGGGTGGCGCATTCACGACCCCAGGAGACGATACCAGCTAGTCGTCGATCAATGGTAACGGGTCCACCGGAGTCGCCCTGGCAGGCGTCTTTGCCGATTTCCTCGGTGCAAATTTGTCCAGGTCCAATGCCACCGATATCGGCGTATAAATTGTTGCATCGATTTTTCGAGATTACGGGTATTTCGATGAAATTGAGTATATCTGGATATCCATTGGCAGTTTTTCCCCATCCGGTCAAAACGGCGATTTTTCCAATTTTGGATTCTTCACTTTTTCCAAAAAGGGAAATCCGATTGATGCTTTTGTCGAAATCGAAAGATTCTTTCGTGCGCAATAGTGCAATATCGTTGATTTTCGTTTTTCCTTTTTGAAAATCTTCGTGAATGATCGTTTGAGCGATACTTCGAAGGATACCACCCTCGAACTGATTCGCGGTACCGGCGACGATCATAAATTCACCTCCGTTTATAACGCAATGAGCTGCTGTTAAAACCCAATCTTTCGATATAATAACCCCACCGCACCAATGACCGTAATCCTTCAATTGGAGACTGATCTGATATGGAATTTCCTCAATCGTCGTATCAGTACCGTTGATTATTCTTCCAGTTAATCGCGATAAATTCGGAAATCCCGAGCACTCAGGTATCGTCAATGCCACGACTGTGGACCAATCAGAAATCGATGGATGAGCATTGTAAAAATTATTTGTTTTTGATAAAATTCAATCAACTTTGGTGATAAAAGGGTGTGGAGTGGGGAGATTAAACGTTTCATTGGATCGAATATTGTATCGATGAAAAAGAAAGATTTTTTTTTCAATGGGGTTTTTATGGGGTTTTATGGGGTTTTTATGGGGTTTCTATGGGGTATCATTTGAAAGAATATCATCAATCGTTGTTTCAGTCTGCAAAAATGATTTTTTTTTATGGGGTTTGCATGGTTCGAAAGTCAATTTTTCATGGGGTTTGCGTTGGGGGGTAACGAATTTTTGTATGGGGTTTGCACGGTTAGAAAAAAAATGCATATTTTTGTTTGGGTTTGTTTGGGTTGTTATAACGTAAAGATTTTTTTATGGGGGTTGCATGGTTAAGAAATGAAGATTTTTTTTATAGGGTTTGCGTCGTTGGAAATTAAATGTTTTATTTATGGGGTTTGCATCGTTAAAAAGTAATGCATTTTTTTTAATGCAGTTTGCAACGATGGAAAGTAAATGTTTCGTTTATGGAATTTCCATGGTACAAAAGTAATGATTTTGTTTATAGGATTTTAAAATGGGAATTGCGTCGTAAAAGTAAATGCGTGACTTAATGAGTTTCGCAATCGCCATCGAATTATTACCCAACTGAACGATCCTCTTATCACCATCGTTATCCACGAGTTTTATTTTCAAAAATGATTATGGACGCGATTGAAACACGTGTGATTCTTTCTATCGCAATGAATTTTTTAATTATTTTTATTTTTACAATACCGGAAACGAGCGTGACAAACACTGTAAACGACGTAATCGATTGAAACATTGTTCCGTTCCGATCTTGAGTATCCTAAACGTATCGACTGATTGCACAGCGAGACTTGCAAGCTCTTATATGACATTTAATATGAAGAGTTATATCTTCGCTCACTGCATCGCTGCAATCCACACCTATTGATAAACTTTTCTCCTCTAATTGCGTTCGATTGTGCAACGTTAGATGAAAATCAATTTAATTATCTAATTAAACCAAACAAACCCAAACGAACCCATACAAATCCAAACAAATAAAAAAAAACACAGACAAACCCAAACTTCGTACTTTTCGTCACAAGCTTCTTTTAGCTTATTAAACGTATACGAAAAAAAAAATGATCATTGAAAACAAAAATTTCGTTGGCAACCAACGATGGAAACTTCAGACACATACAAACTGATAAGAATCGAAAGAAAACCAAAGGAATCCAAACGAACCCAAAGAAACCCAAAAGAACCCAAACGAACCCAAAAAAACTCAAAAAAACCCTAACGAAACCAAAAATCTCCAATGAAACCCAAAAGCACTCAAAGAAACTCAACTGAACCCAAATAAATCCAAAGAAACCCAAAACAATCAAAAACGAACCCAAAGAAACTCAAAGGGACCCAAAGAAACTCAAAAGGACCCAAAGAAATCCAAAAGAACCCAAACGAACTAAAAAAACCCTCAAGAAACCAGAAAACCCCAAAGAAACCCAAAAGCACTCAAAGAAACTCAACTGAACCCAAACAAATCCAAGGAAACCGAAAAGAATCCAAACGAACCCAAACAAACCCAAAAGAACCCAAACAAACCCAAAAGAACCCAAACGAACTAAAAAAAACCCTAAAGAAACCGAAAAACTCCCAAGAAACCCAAAAGCACTCAGAGAAACTCATCTGAACCCAAACAAATCCAAAGAAACCCAAAAGAACCCAAAAAAAACCCAAAAAATCTCTTTCGCCATAATTTTGAAGTGTGCAACGTTGCAACTCAATCACTACTCAAATCATTCTAATTCTAATAATTAACCCAAGCAAATGAGCATTTTCATTTATTTATTTATTTTTTTTTCGAATTTCGTAACACGGTAGCCAGAGACGACGGAATTCTCATGCTGTATTTATCAATGCTTATTAAAGAGTCGTGAACGCCATTAAAAACCGATACGATTTCGTGGATTCTCGATGACAGATAACAGCATCGCGTATTATCATACGTATACATCGGTTACATGCGCCAAAAGAGTTTTTGATTTGACTGATTACATTTTTTTTACCGTTCGAAATGTATCTCTCTTGATGAGCGGACAATTCGAAATCGACATTTTATTTGCACAGTAAACAATACATTAATTAATATGCCATTAATTAATTAATACAATGAGTATGATAATTACATATTAATAATAATAATAATAAAAATAATGAATGAGTGAATTGATGAATTACTCAATAAGTTGAATTTTTAAATGAATAAATGTATTGTTGTTGTTATTTGTATGATTGTTATTATTTTTTTTCAATAATAAGAACAGAAAAAAAAATTATTATTTAATAATAATAATAATAATAATAATAATAATAATAAAGTAATTGATTTATTTATTTAAACTTATTTTCCCTCTCCTTCACCACGATATACAAAAAATATATAAATTTATTTATAAATTTTTTATTATTAAATAATTCATTTGTGAAATTGCTAATTAATTAATTAATGTATTAATTAATTAATTAATGTATTAATTAATTAGTCCACTTATAAATTAATTCCCCTAACTAATTAATGATTCATTAATGAAATAATCAATGAATGAACAAATCAATTTGTAGATGAATGGATTGAGATTATTTTATCAATGTAAATAAATATTGGGCATTTCGGGGCTCGATGAACGCCTTTCTTTCGATATCAATAATGACAACAATCATTATGAAAATTGGGCATGTTAAAGAACACTCACTTAGAAGTGAGGAAACGCGTGATCGCCCAGACAGGGATTGTGATATTATCTACTCGTGGAGATAAAAGTGTGTCGAGTGGGTCGAATTGAAACACGGAAATTCCAGATCGTATCGTGATATTCTGGGTATATAAGGCTAAGCGAAAGGATCTTCAATCACATTCTAATTTTTCGAGGCTTCAAGATCTTCGAGATGAAGATGTTTGGGTTCATCGTTCTATTGGCTGCGGCAGTCACTGGTAAATATTTATATTCATATAGATTTAGATTTTTTTTATTGCAAATTTTTTTTTTTCATGTTTCCATCGTTTATTTTCTTTAATTGTAAAAAAATAATTATTTATTTGATTATCAGTAAAATTAGTTGAAAAATCAGTACTAATGTAATGGAAAACGTAAATGAGAAAAAATAATTGTAAATAAATGGTTTTTAATTCAATTATCAATAAAATTTGTCAAGACAATCAGTGAAAAGTAGATTTGTAAAGAAAATGAGAAAATAAATAATTAAAAATGAAATATCCAAATAAAATGAGAAAAAAAATCACTAAAAATTAAAAATACAAAGAAACTCCTCCAAAAATACTAAAAAATTCCCTACAAAGAAAAATTACCAAAAAATCATTAAATCGGAAAAATGCCAAGAAAATCCCCCGAAAAATACCCTACAAAGAAAAATGACCAAAAAATCAGTAAAGCTAAAAAATGCAAAGAAAATCCCCCGAAAAAATTCCCTACAAAGAAAAATTACCAAAAAATCAGTAAAGCTAAAAAATGCAAAGAAAATCCCCCGAAAAAATTCCCTACAAAGTAAAAATAACCAAAAAATCAGTAAAACTGAAAAATGCAAAGAAAATTCTCCCAAAAATTCCCTACGAAGAAAAATTACTAAAAAAAATCAGTAGAAAAAAAACCTTAACAAGACTAAAACAAGAAATCGATCGTAATCAGTACTCGTATATATTTCCATGATTAGCCGTTCCGGTACCGGAGGAAGGATTCGAGTCGAGATTCTTGCCAAAGTTGCCGAGTAGGATAATCGGAGGAGAGGACGCTGAGATCGAGGATTTTCCTTATCAAGTCAGCTTGAATCTTCCGGGTTACGGTCACATGTGTGGCGGTAGCATAATATCGAAAAATTGGGTTTTGACGGCGGCTCATTGTATGGCAGGATCATACGCTGGAAGAATAATCGTGACGGCTGGTATGACCAGTTTAACGGATGGTGGTTCTCGACATAGTATCGATAGATACATCGTTCATCCTGGATTCAGTACTAATCGTTTCGGAATAATGATACACGACGTGGCACTCATAAAAGTGAAAGAACCATTCGACTTCGATTCGAGACACGCGACGATCGAACTTTTCAATCAGGGAGAAAAATCGACAGCAGGATTCGCGAGTGTCGTTACCGGTTGGGGCGAGACCGGAAACGGTCTCTCAGATATCTTACAAATGGTCGTTCTTCCGATCATCTCGAAAGAAAAATGCAACCAAGCTTACATCCAGTTTGATGGATTACCCGAGGGTGAAATTTGCGCCGGTTTCGAACAAGGTGGCAAAGACGCATGCGCCGGTGATTCCGGTGGTCCATTGGCGATCGATGGACGACTGGCTGGTATCGTCTCGTGGGGACGGGGATGTGCCCGATCCGATTCTCCTGGCGTCTACACCGAAGTTTCAAACTATCGTGATTGGATCAGGCTTATCACCGGAGTTTGATCAACCCAAACAAACCCAAACAAATATACTCTTCACTCGACAGATCTTGAAAAGCTTCGTCTACCTGTTTATTCTCTTGTACATTTTTTCTTAATTCAATA
>JAPYZJ010005723.1:0-11104 GCA_030522765.1 Ophioninae sp. B BG-2022a
AAGTCTAGCAAGCGATTATGCAAAGTACGAAAACAGTGGAAAATTCCGTAATTTTCGAAGTGACGTACCGGCTACAAAAAAAATCGCAAAAATGAGAATAAAAAGGCAAAAGAAAGCGATTTTTGTCTTCTTTGAAACGCCGTTTGGTAAATTGAGTTACGATCATTTTTCGCCGAGATATCGAATTTAATGCCAGAACAAAAACTTAGAAAAAGCCTGAACTTAGAAAAATGGTGATCCCGGAATTTGGAAATTAGATGTTCGAAGAGGTAATTATTAACTCGTCAATTTTTGTTTATTTATTGGACTTAAAATTTATTGACGCATTTTAAATATAATATTTTTAGATAATGCTTCAGATACAAAAATAACTAATTTTAGTATGTTTTTTTTTAAACTTTAAGATCCAGATCTCAAAGATTAAAAAGAAATTGACTAAAATTAGTTATTTTCGTATCTGAAGCATTATTTAAAAATATTATATTTAAATTCCGTCAATAAATGTTAACTCCAATAAATAAACATAAATTGACGAGTTCAAAGTATTCGCTTCAACTTCCATTCAAAAATGGATTTGGTCGATTTTTTATCATGTTACTTTTAATCACAAAAATAACATTTGAGCTTTTTTTTCAAAGATCCAATACTATTCTGTTTAACGTCTCCAGTATCCCAACTACACAAAGTAAAAAAAGAACGAAAAAGGTAAAATCCGTCAAAAAGTTGGAAGAAAAAAAAACCCCGTGCGCCCTTATCGTTAAATCCACTCGTAAAAAATTCCCAAACGACGATTAAAAAAGAATCAACACAATCATCAAACCCAAACAAAGGGTTTATAAAATCCTGAACGAAAACAAGTCAACTCCATCCACCAAAATTTTCCCAATTTTTTTTTAGCACTCTACTCTCGTCCAAGTTCACTCTCAGTGGATTCCTGTCAATATGACAGACGAGCGAGTTCCGAAGAATTTCGGAGGGTCAGTTATTTCTCCGAGACTTTTCGTATGACAATCTCCATCTCTCTCGCTCCATCCCAAAATTGCACTTCGGTTTATCCAACTTGATATCCCTCGCCGAATTTTTTTTCGTACGATAAAAGATAGAACCCCCCCCCCCCCAAAAAAAAAAAAAAAAACTCACCATTTTTCCACCCCTATAGATTTTATTCCTCGCGATGAAATTCACGTTTTTTTTTCTCCCCTCCGAGGTCTCGCGGTGAGGAGACGCGAATGCCTCGTAATCCCTCGGAGGGTGAACCTTCACCATTTTTTTTTTTTTTTTTATCTCTCCTCTCCACTTTCTTAGGTTTACCACTAACCCCCTCTGTTCTTGTCTCCTTTTTTTACGTCTTCTCGTCTTCTCTCGTCCTCCTCCTCCCCCCTCCTCTCAACCTTCATTTTTAGCCCGTTTTATTTCACCGTTTGTTCGTTTCACTTTTTTTTTTATTTCCCTCCTTCGTCGCTCCTCTAAACGTCCAAGTAGTCTCGAGTTGCCTCGAAGCGTTACGAAATGGAATAAAAGTCGAAATTCCCACCCCCCTCCCCAACCCAACCCCCTATTGTCTTACCGCAACGCGAGAGACGTCGCGAAACCCGTGACACCGCGTGGAAATTTCTTTCAGTATTTCTGGCTTCTACTTAAGTTTTTCGTCCGGCGAACACGAACTGGGGGAGGAGAAGGACGAAAAATAAAAAATTTTGACTCCTGCGTCGCGTAGTCACGCGAGTACGTACACAACGTATTTATGTATATGTAAGTTGATGCATACACTTGGTCTCGTTGTTTCACATTTATTTTTATGTCGCGAGAGAGATTCTTTTTTTTTTTCGCTTTTCTTTTTTTTTATTTTTTTTTATTTTTTTGCTTTTTTCCCTCTCGCGAATTCCGTGCAAGGGCTATCGCGCTCAGGAGTCGCATAATTCCGTAGGTACACACGCGAGCTCAAACGTAACTCTGGTACGAGGTTTTCCTTCGGCTAGAGAATTTTTTTTTTTTTTCGAGCAATCGGCTTAAACCGAAAGAAGGTTTTTTTTAGGAACTCCAATTTTTATAAAGATCCGAAGGATTTCTTTTTTTTTTTTGTCTTTTTAACTAAGTTTTATTTACGCGAAAGGTGAGGTTTTTTTTCGCGGCTTTTCCTTTCGAAAAAAATAAACACGGACAATTTTTCGTTTTTTTTTTTGAGACGTAAAAAATTCCAGTTTTTTTTCTTTTTTTTTTCTTTTTTTTTTTTGTTGACGTATTTCAAACTCCAGAGTCGTGGAGTCCAGGTGGATTTTCTTCTCTTCGTTTCGACTACGAATATCGCGAGCATTTTTAATGAACCCCTCGGAGAAAATAAAATGTATTTTTTTTATGGACGCAAAAAAAAGAAAAATCCAATTCAATTATACTTTATAATTGAACCGAGCGATGTGTACGTATAATCTGTGTGTGTGTTGGTGTGTGTTTGTGTGTGTGTGTGTGCGTGGCTCTCGAGCTTCACGTTTCTCCCTTGACACGTATGCGGTCGGAAGGGTAGTAAAGTGGCGCAGTAGTAAAAGCCCGACAATGGGTCAGCCAGGGTACTATTAGTCGAGGCTACCTACAGCTACGTATCTATAAACGGCAACTACGTATCCTCGTCACGTGGCTTTCGCACGAAGAAAAAGTAAAGGATTTTTCCAGGGACTGGAATGACGAAGGGTGGAAGGAGGGAGGGAGGAAGAGGGAGGGGGGGAGGATTATAAGTGTAGGTCAAAGTGCAAAATAAACGAGCTGTCATCCGGAAATCATGCGGAAATCTTAAGAAGTTATAATTCACCCGGAAATGCAACACTTCGACGTGCATAATTTGAGAAAAAAATTAATAATTACACAACGTTTTGTTACATTCCTTTTTTCTTTTTTTTTCTTTTTTTTTTCTTTGTGATTTATTCTTTTTTTTCTTATTCTGGATTAATCAACTTATTTTTTTTTGGTTCGTTGAAATACTTTGTTCTTGGTTTCTTATTATTTTTTAATTGCATCACCATTTTTTTGGTAATAATCCTCGATGAGAAAAATGCAATGAAAAGTTACAAAAATTGTCTGCTTGGAAATTATGTGGAAATTTTAAAATGTTACAATTCACCCGGAAATGCAACACTTCGACGTGCATAATTTGAGAAATAAATTAATAATTACACAGCGTTTTGTTACATTCCTTTTTTCTTTTTTTTTTCTTTGTGATTTATTCTTTTTTTTTCTTATTCTGGATTAATCAACTTATTTTTTTTTGGTTCGTTGAAATACTTTGTTCTTGGTTTCTTATTATTTTTAAATTGCATCACCATTTTTTACTTAATAATCCTCGATGAGAAAAATGCAATGAAAAGTAACAAAAATTGCCTGCCTCGTCTATAATTTGTCCAATATATCGTTCTCGGAAATTATGTGGAAATTTTTAAACGTTACAATTCACCCGGAAATGCAACACTTCGACGTGCATAATTTGAGAAATAAATTAATAATTACACAGCGTTTCATTACATTCCATTTTTCTTTTTCGTTTTTTTTTCTTTGTGATTTAAAAAAATTTTTTTTCTTATTTCGGATTAATCAGTTCATTTCTGTTGGTTCGTTGAAATACTCTGTTTTGAATTTCTCATTATTTCTTAATTTGCATTACCATTTTTTTTGGTAATAATCCTCGATGAAAAAAAAGCAATGAAAAATTGTTACAAAAATTGTCTGCCTCGTTCCTAATTTGTCCAGTATATCGTCCTCGAATTTTGGCAGACCTAGAGCATCGGTAAAAAGTACCGCTGATCCACGTACCGCGGATCGTACGAAATGCAATTTGCTTGATGATAAAAACAGCTGGCGTGTCGACCCAACACCAAATACACAGCCTCTCGTCACATTTCTTTTTTCTTTCTCTCGCCTAGCGTACACGCAATAAACTCGGGTGTCGTGAATTCCGTCACGCGAATTTACAAAGTACAACACCAACCGAATCCCGGATTGCTCACTCCTGGAAGAATTCATTCTCACGCGCTCCTTAATTTGCAAAGGCCAGCAAATTTATTATTTTTTTTTTTTGTATTTATTTTTATTGACAGAAAATTTTCTGGATCGACGTAATTCCGATTTTTTTTCACATGGTTTATTTCGGGAAAAAAGTATTTCCCTGGGAAGACGAGAAAAATTATTTAAGTGTAAAAAAAAAGAAAAAGTAATTTAAAAGTAAACAAACTTTTAATTAATTTATTAAAAAGCAGAGAATAATTTTTGTACCAAGTTATCTATATATAAACAAATAAATGAATAATAATACAAATTTTTTATTCGAGTAAGCGGAAATTAACTTTTTTCACCCCATAAAAAAGTAATGGGATTTGGAATTGTTCGCAAACATGTGATGTAAAATAAGAAAAATGTTAGGTTCATTTTCCGAAAAATTTATTAAAGTCAATAATTACCTAAAAAAGAAACCGCGATGAAAAACCAACAAGGAACGGAATAAAAGGAGAATTTCATTCAAAACATATTTAAAGATCCAAATTCCTATAAGTATTCCTCCCATGAAAAAAAAATCATAAGAAACGCATTATTTTCGAGCTTGTAAATGGACTTTTTGCCTCAAAAATATAATTGTGCAAAAAACAAAATTTTTATTGATGTTTGGGTTCGATTCGTGAATCCTATAACTAATCATATAACTTTTGCCTCATTATCTTTTCGATCTTGAAACGAAAAGCTTACTTGGTGAATTCGTCACGAACTGTCGTTATTCCCCCTAAACTGAAAGAAAAAAAAAACAATTGAATGGAAACGCCACTCGAGCGTGTGCAAGGTCTTACGAGTACTTAAAAAAAAAATAATTTAAAAAATAATTTAAAAAAGAAATAAAAAAACTAATAACACTAAAAATAAAAAAAAATAATAAAAATAAAAAAATAAAAATAATAAAAATAAAAATATTTAAAAAATAAAAATAAAAATAATAAAAATAAAAATAAAAATAAATACTAAAAATAAAAATCTAAAAAAATGCTTTTTCGTGCCAGGTTTCCCCGATTATATATCCCACCGAGAGGCTCGGTAGGATGATTTGAAAACTGGCGTGAGAGGCGGAAGATATAACGAACACACATTTCAATCGACGTGAGAGCACGAACGAGTTTGCGGTCCCGTAAGGCTTCGAAGCTTTGGCTAGAGTTGAAACGAGGGAGTCCCTCTCTGGCTGGCGGACACTGTCGCGATTTGGCACCACTCCAAAGCCATTAAGCCTGCGCTCCAACCTGGCTCCTGCCTCTTATTTCCTCCTCGTCTTTTTGTCAGCTACGGGGATCGAAAGTTTCGCCTCTTTCCATCTGTTATTTATACCTGACCGTTGAAACCAGCTTACCTTTGTTTCCAGTTCTCCGGGTACATTTTTAACAGCCAAACATGAAAAATATGAAATATCGTGCGAGACCGCAAAGCTGGAAAAAAAAAGGAAAAAAAGTCTGATGGAACGTTACTCCATCTGGCATTTAATATTCGCAATAAAAAAAAAACAGGAAAAAAAGAAACACTGACAAAAATGCATTAGTCCGGTAAACTTATTCGGTTGAACTTCAAAAGAGCCACGATGGATAATGACAATAAGCCGATAACAGCTTCCATTGTTCAGTCAAAGAGGAGTTTTCAGTTTCTCTTTTTTTTCGTTTTCTATTTTTAATGGGTTATACGTAGTTACGAGGTAAAAAAAAACGTTGGTTTTCACGAATTTAAAAATGAAATTTTGAAATATTTATTTCAAAAATGAAAAAAAACGATAAAGATTCTTCAAGGACATAGATAAGACCAGGATCATAGAAATCCTTGAAATATGAATTTTTGACAAAACGGTGGCACCGGAAAGAAACAATTTCGATTTTTCGACTACCAAATTTTTCTTCGTTCAATCGTTGAAATAAAAAATAGAAATAATAATCAGAAACCTAATTCCTTCGACCAATACCCGAAGAATATATCTGACAAGATTATATTAAAATAGCAAACCGATCAGTTCAGTCATTTTTCGAAAAATCGTGCTCACCAACTTTGAAAATACCGTTTTCAGAAAAAAAAAAAACGCTTTTTCGTTTGCCCTGTCTTTACAAATTTGTCTATATTTCTGAAAATGTTTGCTGGATCGATTTGAAATATTCATGGAATATACTCACATATTCGTACCTACGTTTTGAAGCTGCAATAAAAAAAAAAATCGATTTTTTCCAATTCCCGTTGGGACCAACGTTTTCCCCACGAGTCCACAACGTACCTGAAATATTCTTGTTGCAATCGTAGAAATGCGAAGTTACGATACGTGTACGCCTTTTTTTCTTTTTTTTTTTCTTTTTTTTCTTTTTTTTTCTTTTTTTTTCTTTTTTTTCTTTTTCTTTTTTTTTCTTTTTTTTTCTTTTTTTTTCTTTTTTTTTCTTTTTTTTTTGTTTCTCTTGAGTATACGTACACGTAATATAGCGAACGCCAGAGCAGTCGGCCAAACTCGCAACAACCATTCCCAGCTTCGAGTAGTTTTATCCTCCGTATATGCGTGTCTATTTGCCAGCTAGGAAAGTTCAGCCTCATTATTAAAGCAAAGAAAACGTAATTTATTTTCGTTTCGTTCGCAGACAAAGCACCCTCGGAAGCGTCATTCAAAGGCACCGAGTATCTGAGAGTTGACCTCAGCAAGGGTGAACCCATTCTGAGCACCCAAGAGTCCGTCAGCCTCCAATTCAAAACGAGGCAGCACAATGGACTTTTATTCTATTCCGGTAAGTCTTCGTCCTCCACCTCTTAATTGGATATGCAAATTTTCACGAAACTACGTTCGGATGTTTGATCTTTTCTTTTCGTTTTTTTTTCCCACTCAAATATATGAAAATGTTTAAACGCTCTTTGAGCAAGTTCGAAATAAAATGTCGCTAATTTTACGTTCATTTTTTCAAATATAACGAAGAAAAGATATTTGAGTTTTCCTGTGTGTTTCGTAGTAAAACTCAAACATTGTTTTCTTTTATTTGAAAAGTTTTATTTATTTATTTCTTACATAGAAAATTACTTTTCGAACGTAATAAATAAAAAAATTAATTCGTTGTTTTTTTATGAACACGTTGAAAAATTATTTCAGTTTATTCAATTTTTTGTAAACATTTTTTATCATATATTATAATATATTTAATTATATATTATAATGGAGATAAATCAACAATATAATATTTATTTATTACATTAAAAAAGTCAAGATAATATAAACATAAACTATAATAAATACATAAAAACATATATTTCATATATAAACAATAAATATATATAATAAAGTAATATTTATATATTCCATTACCATATATATATATTCATTTAACTAACAACAATAAAAATACCAAACAAGACACTGAAGAAACGTCTTCAGTGTCTTATTTTTATAATCTTATCTTCTTATCTTTATAAAAAAATTAACTTTATAAAAGTTAAAAGTTAAAAATTTAAAAGTTAAAAATTATCTCTATAAAAAACGGAAGTTAAAAATTAAAAATTAAATTTAAAATTATTAAATTTAAAATCAAAATTAAAAATTAAATTAAAAGTTAAAAAGTTAAAAATTATCTTTATAAAAAAATTAACATAATATATACATAAAAACATATATTCCATATATAAACAATAAATATATATAATAAATTACCATTTATTTATTATATTGCTTTATATAATAATATTCATTCAACTAATATATATTCATAAATATATTATCTATTATCATAAATATATTATATATTATCATAAATATATATATTCAATCAACCAATAAAAATAAAAATACCAAATAAGACGCTGAAGAATCGTCTTGAATGTCATCAAGTCACAAAAAAAACGATTTATTTTCACCTCCATCCCCGAACTTTTGTTCGAACGCTCTTAGGAAAAATTTACTGGAGAATCAGCCGACTGATAAAATAGTCAAGAATAGTGAGAGGGAGGTTTTGTATACGCCGGAGTTAATCGTTCGTCGTTGCTCCTTCTCAGATCCACATTGTCTTTACAACCGTCTGATAAATCAGCCTCTTTAGCTCCTTGGAATTTTCACACCCACAGCATTGTCCAATGATCCGTATTGGGATAGGCTGAAATAACGATTAAAGAGAGATTTACGATAGTCTTTCCCCCCCCCCCCTCCTCAACTTCCTCCTCCTGGTCGTTACCGAAGCATTCTGTGGTTTAACCCTCCCCCCCCCCCCTCCTCCTCCTGTATACACATTTATAGCGATTCGAGATCGAGGAGACCACACACACACTTCCGGTTCACCCGAATCGATAATTGCCTCCGGAGCTCCCTGAATTCCCGAGGAAACGTAATCAAGGTTGGACTCTGGGCAAGCCCCCCTCCCCCCTCCGAACCCCAGCTACGTCCAAACGTCCAATTCTTCTTAATTGAAATCGAACGTATTCAAAACTCGTTAGGGGAAAACGCGAAGCTTGGAAATAACGCGTTCCAAATGGTTTCGTCGAAGACCATAGGTCAGGATGTTTGAACAAGTATTATCGTTTGATAGCGCTGTAGTATTTTCGTATAAAAAAGGGGGAAAAAAAAATGAAACCGAAAAATTGTAAGGCGGTCACCGAACCCGAGTATGGTCGAATGTCACACGGGATCTCGTGAATCAGGTTGAGTCTACGTCTTTTGTTTATTTGTTACGTAGAAAATTACTTTTCGAACGTGATAAATGAATAAATAAAATGTATTCGTTTTCTTTTGTGAAAATGTTGAGAAATGATTTTTGGTTATTCAATTTTTTATGAAAATACTATAATTTTTTATGATAATACAAATTTTTAATATAATAAAATATAAAAAATAAAATTGTAAATAAAATGTAAAAAATATAATAATAAAATTGTATTTTTTTATATAATAATTTAATTTTATAATAATAAAATAGTTTTTTTTGTTTATACATTTTTTTATAAAAATATAATACATTTTTATAATAATACAAATTTGTAATATAATAAAATTAAAAAAATAACATAATACATAAAATGTAAAAAATAAAATAATAAAATTTTATTTTTTTATATAATAATTTAATTTTATAATAATAAAATAGTTCTTTATAATAATACAATTTTATAAAAATTTTATTTGTTTTTTATTATGATATATTTAATTATATATTGTACTAGAGATTAATCAATAATATAATATTTATTTATTATGGGATGCTTTAATTATTAATTCATTTATTAATTAATAGGATGCTTTATAGCCTATTTTGTATTTTCTCGTATGTAGGGGTAAGAAATTAGTGAAAAAATTGCACTTATATCTCACCGGTATAAACGTAGAAATATCGTTGGCAAAGTGTCACACGTAGGATATATCTACACTCGCAAATCGACTGTATTCGCTTGACACTCAATTATTATTTCCTTCAACTGCAGTTTACCCTGGCAATTGCATCTTTATCGAATAGTTCTGCGTCCTCGATATTTTCAGCGAACCGTGACGAGTTTCGATACACACGTACATAGATATATGCAGATATATATATATCTATATATATAGAAGTGCTTATACGTGGCAATCAATGCGGCGGTCGTATTGCCAGCTTTTCCGATTATAACTTCTCGTATCATTGAATTTCCATACCAATTCGCGAGAACGTATGCAATATACACTCGGCTACTCAATATCAGCAATGATGATAGCTAATGTTATTTATTTGTATTTTTATTGATTTTTTTCCTCACTGATACTCGTTGTTAGGGCTGAGTAGGAAACTCGAACTTCGATTGACCAGAAGGCTCAAAATACCGAATTTTAATAGTCCGAAATTACAAATTTCGTAAAGGTTTACGAAATTTGTTTGGGTTTGTTTGGGTTCGTTAGTTTGAATTTTAAATCCTTGATTTTAAACAAACCCAAACAAATCCAAAAATACGAATTCGGTATATTCGAATTCGGAATTTTGAGCCTTCTTGTCATTCCAAGTTCTAGTTTTTTACCCGACCCCTCGCTATTAGCGCTTTAACCTGTCCCCTACCTTTTCCTCCCTATTCAAATTTCCTCCACATTTTTTCCCTGTTCCGCCATTTTTCTTCCCCATTCCACTGTATCTTCTTCCCTGTCCAATCCCCCATCAGAATCTAACCCCCATTGGGGCGACAGCCGACTTACGCTACACCATATCGCATTTGCCAAGGGCACGGGGAAACTGTGGAAAACCCGTACCAGGTACAGGCCATGTAATTCTTCCGATTCTTTGGTGTACAATCGTTTTTTTGTTAAAGTATGTAAACGAAGGCCTGAAAAAAATGGGGTTCCCGCTGACTGTTCGATGGCGCCAGCATGGCTAAGCGGTCACCCATCCAAGTATCAGCCTTTCCCAAAGCTGCTCAACTTCGGTGATCGTCCGAGCTGGACTCCGACCACCCAATTACTCCATCATCATTGATGACGTTTAATAACCTTTTTATACGTTTTCATCAATCGATTGGACCAATGGGTCATTCCTGTCCCAATGGACATTTCGCTGGATACGATAATAATCGCTCGATTGTTCGCGACCTCTCGATACACAGTTCACGGCACATAACTCTCAGTGCTGTTTCTTTGACAAGAGCTATTCGTTACCCCGAGAATCCGGAAAGGGGATGGAAGCCGCGGTTCCGAGAGAAGAATGATTTCTCGCTATTGCTGTAGCGAAACGAAGGGCCTCCAACGAGCCAGACAGAGTTGGAACACCGAGGTAGATAAAGTGTTGTGGAACGTCGTCCAGCGCTGCATAATCCAAATGGGTAGCTTATCCACGGTTTATAACTGTAGCCGTGGATAAACGAGCGACTGGGGTCTTCTCTGTTGACGTTACTGCGGTATGCGGGTCTACCTACCAAATGCTGCAACGTCCTACCAACCACGATCCTAAAACCGAGACGAAATCTCTTCTTCCTGAATCCGCACTGCTGTAGAACTCAACTTCCAATCTCGAGTCAATCTTCAACTTACCTGTATCAAAAAGTCTATCAAAATGGGTATACAGGTAATGCTAGGTTATGCTAGGTCATCATGGATATCTAGGTACCTATGGTTACCAAAAAGTCTATCAAAATG
>JAPYZJ010005724.1:0-11100 GCA_030522765.1 Ophioninae sp. B BG-2022a
GTCGAATCACACGCGTTCGGTATCGGGATTTACGACCCTGGTTGACTCGCTATCAGTAAGTCGAGTCGCACTGTGCGTGAGCGAACAGTACATAGTACAACAGAGGTTCATGAGTTTTTTTTTTAAACGAACAACCATCTATGAGACGATTGGCTTTAAAATTTTTGAAGGTTATTTTGATTTTCCCCTTCTTCTTAAGGGGGGACAAGAGTCTGAGATACGAAAAAAGCCTATTTTTGTAATCTTTTACATAGTACCTTATTCATTAATATTTATAAACATATTGTACATTATTAAGTATTAATCTAAGAATATCCTCCTAAATTTTTATTTTAAGATATTGCAAATTGAGCCAGTGGTAATAGTGAGAATCGAGTCACCTCGAAAAAAGTTTCGATACGGTAGTCACGATAACTCATGATTGCTTTATCCGAAATTAAAAAATCAATAAGATTTTTTTAGTCTATAAGTTTATCTTGTATTGGAACGACGGAATTAACAAAATATTTATTTTTGAATTGTTTGTGAAGGTGCAACTAAACAATTTTTATTTGTGTCAAAGTTGCTCTTTTTATTTAATTAAAGAATTAGTTGTAATAGAAAAAAAAATCTTTCGTTTAGTAACAAGTATTCAGTGTGTAAATGAAGCGTGCAAGGTTTAGACGAAATCGGTCCAAACGTTTTCGAGAAATGTTGACTACCGACTTTTAAAAACAGTTTTGAGATAAACGCTATTGAATGGCTTAGTGACGGTCAGAGGGACGGAGCGCCCGGAGACTCAATTGGCTATAGCTCGGAAAGTTTTACTCGTTATAACTTAAAAATTTCCAAAAATATTTTTTATTAGTTATAGTATCAGAAAAAAATGGATTTTTGACCCTTCTTCCTCCTAAAAACTGAAATATTTCTACTCGCAAGCAGCGAGTTCAAAAGCATAGGTTTTCCGGGTCATTTCGTTGGTCATGATCTACGCGGCAACTTTCACGCCTGCTCCAATTTAATATCTTATCGAGATCGTACGTCTTTTTACCACTACTCTCTCCCCGTTCTCGTACTCTTGCTCGATGGTCGAGGGAGGTGGTAAAATACATAAAACCAGACGAATGATGAGGACATGAACATTGCTATTTCCTTTTTTCCATCGCCGCTACTTAGTGCCGAAGAGAACGCTGTAAAATTTCACGTATCAGCTCGTGTTTACTATTATCATTCTTTTTTCTTCCTTTATTGCAAGCGGGAAAGATACCCGCGGCGAAAAACAGAGAGAGCTCTCATATGCAAGTTGCATGTAATCGCGTCTCACTGGGACTACTGCTGCCTAAGGATCGAAGTGTTTTTCGTACAATACAAACAAAACATTATCATTACGGCATAATAAAAAATGTGAAGCATACTAATATATTGAAATTGTTGTGCGAGGAAGAAGCGCATTTTCTTCAATGTACTTTCAATGTACCCTGTGCTTCAATGTTGATATCAATTTCTTATTACATCAATAACATACTCCTGTTGGAAGCAAATGATTGTGCATAAGGCTATTTTGAGAGTTTTGCAATAGTGTTTTTTTTTACATTTCAATAACATGTACATTGTACTTGGATACAGTACTGTTATTGCTATTTTTTACTACAATTGATCGATAGATAAATATAATAAATACATCGTTCACAATCCTGTCCTGTTCAGCATAGAGAATTACGTCTTCGATCCAAATTGAATTTCAGGTTCACGGGTTTAAGAATAAATTCGATTGAGAATTGAAGAAAAATACGGTGGAAAACCATATTGCACATCCTAATACTTCAAGTTCGGAAATTGATTACCGTCCAGTCGCTTATCGATACAGCAGCTTGGATACAGCTGAGCCCTCTGAGTTTTGGCCTTGCACTACGCTATCTCAGAATCGAGGTATACCCACTTTTTCGGAACTGGAATTTTTATCTGAAAATTAGCATAGACGAAAGTGGGGTGGCTCCGTGCAGGGAGAGCATTTGCACAGAAGTTATATCTACACTATCTAATACATTAGCGAAGATATCTTTTGTGTGAGTGTATGATTCCCAATCGTACGCATAAGCTAAGTATAAAACTGGATGGAAGCGTGCCCGCTTTCTTTGTTGAAACGAGTCGAAATGTGTTGCGTAAGTTTTCGTGTTGCGTAAGTAATATATAGACCCAACTTTAAACTTTATTATCACTAGTCATTTCCGCATAAAATGCAAAAAGCCTTTTACATTTGATGAAAAATAAAAGTTATCGATTATTATATTGTCATTCAAATTGGGATGTTGGTCACTGCTTTTCCACCTTTTCTACGTATGGGATGCACTCGTAAATTTTTCACCTTGTAAAAAAAACTGCCGTTATTCACTCGTGATCATTATTAACATCGATCTTCACTATTATCGTTTTTCAGAAATGATGCTCAGGCGAGGGCAAAGCTACGAAAAAAAGGATCACAGCTTTGATTCTACGCATATATTCTGGGTCATTTCATGAGGAATAAATACCCATCTTTGCTATACGGCACCCGACCGCCAAAAATCGTTCGCCTGTCCATGACAAACGATTTTTCTGGTGAAACATTCGCTTCGGGAGAGGCTTGTGAAAATCAACTGCCTCAATCTTACGCCAATAAGGACGACGACTTCTATGGACTGAACTTCCGAACAGCTGTTACCTCCCATTTGGTTGAAATTCTGTACACACATTTTTTTTGACGATAGAAGGTAGTGTGTGAGAGGATTTTTGGCGCACCGCGATAGTTTTTTTTAACGAATTTGGAAAAATGCAAAATTAACACGTGCGTATGTACCTATCTCTATTAGCACTCTCCTATCCCAACTCTAATGACATGTAACGGAGGTGGGAGAGGGGCGGGGATATTTGGAAAAGGTTTCCCGAATAAGAGAAACTGCGGTGCCCCACCCGTGTGTGGACACCACGGTTCGTCAGTTTTGCCGTTTTTTTTTTACTACAAACAACGTGTATGTGTGTATGTACGTATGTGTTAGACCAAATACGACGTTCTGCCGGTCACCGTCTTCGTAGCACGCTGGCTCCACCTGTCGGCCACTACAAATACCTAGCGAGCCGCACTTTCACTTTATGTATTCCTACGCGCGACGTAACCCTTCTGGCCCGCGCGTTCCCTTTGTTGTAAGCACTTCGCATTCATCTTTCATCGAGACCTCATCTTTAATAAAACGTTTACTTAACCACATCTTCCAGTTGAGAAATCATTAACCCTAACAGTATGTATGTCTGTGTGTTTGTTTGGGTTATATAATAATAATCTCCCCGGCCCCCTCCCCCACCTCCTTAACATGTTATCAGAATTGGGATAGGAGTGGGTGCTAGTAGATAAAGATGTATACACACGTGTTTATTTTGCAATTGTCAAAATTCGCTTTTAAAAAAACTATTGCCATGCGCCAAAAATCCTTTTACACACTATCTTATATCGTCAAAAAGACGGTCTCCACCTGATTTTAGCCAAACCGGAGGTAACAGGTATTCGGTAGTTTTTCGCCTCTATTAAAGAGACGTAAATTGCCTTCAAAATGACAACCAGTTATAGAACAAAACGGCGCGAATTTGACCTAAATATGATCATTCTAACTATAGTAAATAAGCCTTCAATTTCATGCAAAAATAATGAATTTCTTTTTTACTACACCTTACATATACATATATGTACATATATATATACACTGGAAATTTACGCTTGCGCGCGTGCGTGTGTGTATATGTGTAGAACCACACTGCCGCAAGTACCGAAGAAAACTGGTTAGTCATAAAAGCGAAATGTAGAGCTCGAGAAGCCATTTGTGTCTAATCGAATATGTATTACAAATCTGGAAACGTGCAGTGCACGATAATGTGTTAGTTTCCGAGATACATTCGCGTGTTAGATTTTATGGTGGGTATGATTGTATTGCCTTGGAAAAGCCACACGGATACCCTATTATCAAGTAATCTCACAGAAAAAAAAACAAAACACGAAAAGGAAAAATATACACGAATTACGTTTCAGCGAGTCGTAGTTTTTGTAATCAAACGTATACTATCAAGCTCATTTTGGCTTTTAAATTTGGAATCTAGGAGAAGTCTGAGATTTTCGAGACCCTCTCGATACCCGGTCTCGCATTCATTTGTCTTCGGGATTATGAGACTTGCATATACTACTTTCTTGTTCGGCAACTTTGCATTATGATGTAGACACGCGTATATATAAATATATCTACGCTTACGACTTTTCTACCGGAATATCATAATATCGATCACTCACAATACGCCAATTTAGAAAACCGTCTGCGAACTATGAAATTTCGTGTTTGATACTTTCACTGTTTCAATGCTGGATGTGCATCAAGGTAGCATTCCAATGTAAAATATTTCGAACACCTTTTTATGCCATTATCCAAAAATATTGACGTTCGTAAATATACTGGTAAAAGGAAAAGACGCAACAAAGTCTCTTCCTTACCAGAAAATATTCAACCGGCTATGTGAGACCTGGCACTGACGATGCGCTTAGACGCGTTTTTTTTCAGAATAGCGTTTCTCGAAATGGTGGAAAATATTAAACGCAGGGGCTTAAGCAATGTATTCAAAATTTCATCACTTCACTATTCACACCATTCATGAAACGTGTATTGAAGTATTTGTTTTTTGAGATCGTCTCCTAGTCTATAATTTTGAAAATAATCGATTTTTTGTATATTTTCAATGTTTAGTCGATCAAGTACCTATATGCCCGAGACATTTGTTTTTCAGAATGCCGAATATTTATCGAGTTACAGCAGAGGTTAGTGAAGTAGAACCTAAACCGGCGCTGCCGGAACGAATCGAACGATAGACGGTTCAGTCTGCTCAAACTGCTCATCTAGCAGAAAGGACAGCAGAAAACTTTGATTTTCATGAAAAACAAAGGGGAATTTATGGACCAGGAATTGCCGGTTAACAAAATATAAGTATATGTACCATTATATGTCTTGGACTTCCTGAAAGTTTACTCTAATTTTTAAACGCGTTTTTCTCGAAACTACGTTTTTCGAAACGATGGACATCATATCACAAGTTGTAATGAACCGATATACTTAACATTTTTTTATGAACCTCCTCTACCCGTCCTTCCACGCCCCTAACAGATCTATTGCGAAATTGTATCAATAACTATTCAAAAACCGAAAAAAATGACATAAAAAACCGCGAAAATGACCTTTTTTTAAACAGCTACAATTTTGCGATTTCTTTCCCTAGGGTTAGGGCTATAATGACATCCTTATTAATCAACCCGTTTTTTTTTCAGCTGACCAGAACAGTTGGGGTCGTGTCAACTAGGAGAGGCCGTTTTTATCCACTTCCATTTTACCAGCCTGTAACTATCGGAATTATGGATTTATTCTATTTTTTATATAATATTAAAGACCAACGTTGTCGGTTAGGTGGTCGAAGTGCGGCTCGCGCGATCACCGAAGTTAAGGAACGTCGGGAGAGGCTAATACATGGATCGGTGACCGCTTAGCCGTGCTCTGGCTGGCACATCGACCAGTGAGCGGGAGGCCAATTTTTTCGAGGCATTCGTATACATACTATAACAAAAAGTCTGTACACCAAGGAATCAGAAAAATATATGGCCCCCTATACCGGTACGGGTTATCCACAGTTTTCCCCTTCCCCTGGCAAATGCGGTATAGTGCAGCGTGAGTCGGCGGTAGCTGAAATGGGGGTTAGATTCTGGTGGGGTATTGAACAGCGAAGAACGTATGGTGGTACGGGGAAGAAAGATGGCGGAACAGGGAAGGCATGTGAAGGAAATTTGAATAGGGAGAGAAGGAAGAGACAGGTAAAAGAGCTAACAGCGCGTACCAGTGAGGAAGCAATCAATACACATATATATATATATAATGTTAAAGAATGAATAAATATGTGAATAAAAAAGAGATACTTACTAAAAATATTTTTTGTTATTTCATTGCATCTAAAAAAACAAAATTTTGAACTTTTTACCAGAAATCGATCTTAATATAAAAATTTCACATTTTTTAAAATGAAAAACAGAAAATTATTCTTTCCGATAATTTTCGGAGCTGTACAACTTTTCACCACAAAGTGCTTTTTTTTCGGCATCATTTTAGAGTAGGCACTAATATTATTTAATAAAACCACGGCAGTGAAGAAGTTTTTTTCAATAAAACATATGCAATTTGAATAATTTAAAAAATAATCATAAAAATCAGCTATTTTCAAGACACTATGGTCCCTCAAGAGCCGGATTCAGGAGAGAGAGAAAGATAGAAGATTTGAAAAAAATACTGTGCAGAACTGACGATGTTCACAAAGTCCACTAAATTTCATGTATATCAATGATATAAGGTAGATGGTCATCTGGATGTTCAAAAATATAAAACCAATGATCCATTGCTTAATTCCAACAAATTCTGCAACGAACGTATTGAAAATATATCACTCGCTAGTTAAGAGGAAAGGTGAAAGTTCATCGTTCGATCTTTATGACGTAGTTCAACGTCAACCTTCGACCGTATGTCATAACTTATCAAGGTCGAGTTGATTGAAATACGGCTTCCACGGCTACACTATAGTTAAAAAAAATGGCTTGTAAGGAAAGTCAATGAATAAGTCTCCGTATCAATCGACTACGATGTTGCTTTATTTTAGTTTCCTTCCAGACATTAGCAATTACATTAAAATTACGACACTGGTCAGCGGACCTGGTGCAGAACTAGCAAGCCGCCGTTTCACCGTTGGACAACCAATATTAGCTTAATGTTGAAATCACGATTCCTCGATTTTTCAGATGATCCTTTTTCCAAAGTTCGATATCCAGCATTGCACTGATCTAGAGACAGAGCCGGCTACCGATCCAGAGCTAACTGTGCGTGCGCATGCGTAGCCGACCGTGCTAATTTTAGCCCAAGTTGTAGCCAAAATCATATTGACATTGGTATCGAAACGTGGAATAAGTATGGCCCAAGTTTAAACCAATATGTACCGACGTTGGTCCAATTTATCAACACTGATACGACCATACCCCGAGTTTCGACTAGCATTATCACGAAGCAGTATTTTGATAATATAAAATATGTATGTAGTAGTATGCAGCAATTAATACATTGTCGGCCGGTCGGGCCAATTATGAGATCAATATCAGTACAATATCGGTAGCTAGTTTTCCTCCATTATTGGACCAACGTTCGTGCGGACTATGCAGAAGCATGGGGTCAACGCTGGACCGGTGTCGGACCAGTTTTCCTTTTTTTATGGGATATTCCACTTATGACAAATAACATTCTAAGACTAAAGAAACGTATTAATCGCATGGCAGCAAGAATCTGGGCTAGGATGGAAATTCGGTGTTTCTCATTGTTTATATATAAGCAATGCCACCGATGTTTTCACCATAATTCAAACATTTCAACGTTAAGCTAACATTGTTTGCCAAAGTAAATGGCGTGTAAGCGACAGCTAGCTAGTGCAGGGCCGAATTAAATAGTATCGGGCCCGGCTGCAACCGTGTTGTTGACATTGTAACATTTTCATGAATAATGTTGGATATTGGAATCTTTGAACAACGATTGCATCTTTTCCATACCATTGACGTGTTAACGTTTGGGTCAGTCTAGAATATCGAAACTTGGTACTCATTCTTGGGCTAAGTTTCAGTCGATTGTCCACAAACGGTTGAACACTACAATTTCTAAGTGAGTGTTCAACCAAATATGGGCCGAAGTTTGGATATTAGTCTCCCATATACAAGTCCAGTATTGATTGGGGTTTGGTTGTATCACTATTAAATATGTGTACCAATGGTTAATCGTAGTTGAGCCGAAACTCGGAAAATATCAAGAAAACAATTACAATCGAACGGTTGCGAGAGCCAAAGCTAGCCATGCGAGTAATACCGATTAATGGAGCTGAAATAAAATTCGATCGTCAAAAACAATTAATTATACGAAAATAACTAATTATCATTGTATGCCAATAGTGCAAACTGGAACGCCATGGATAAAATTATTGACATTCCTTGAAGTAACAAAGCTAGGATTCAATAATTAGGTTAATGCAAGTATTAGGATGGCCAAGTACAGAGTGCGCTTAAGAGGAGATATACACCTATTATTGGGGTTTTAATTATCTAAAAATATATATTTTCAAAAATATGTTTAATTGTGTTTATTCAAAAATGTAAAAAACATACAATGGTATTGTATGATCCTTGGAGCGTCGTAAAAAAATCTGCGTATACGGTACCAACTGGCATTTCTTAAAAAATCATCAGAAAACAAACCCAAAAAGATTATTGAATAAGCTATTATAATCCAGTACTTCTCATAGCCGATATAGAAAATATCGATTTATGACAAATGTCGGACGTTTGGATACAAGTGGTGATTTTTGGGCCAACAATTAGTTATTATTTTTTCTGTGAAGCAAAAACTAAGCAACGGAGAAAAAAATTCTATGGCAAGTACTAGATAATCGTGTATAGACTAACCTCAAAAAACCTTAAGGCAATTTATTCAATGGTTTTCGATAAATTTTGGGTACCGATTTGAAAAATGTGGTTTTGAGAAAAACACGTTTGAAAATTTGGCAATGAATAAAGAGACGCAAAACACGTTTCACTTTCTCGGCTGTAACTAGCTTATTTATCGAAATATTAACTTGCCGTTTTCACCAGATATTCTGGAGACCTCAAACTTCAAGAAAGTGCAAACAAAAAAAAATCGATTTTTTTTTACCATCTAGGTGTATATCCGCCCTTAACTTTAGTATTGGAAGTCTTAGATTCGATCCCGGTGTTTGGCAAAAATGTAATTAAGACAGAACGCGTTTTAATTCAATAATCCAATATAAAAGAACAAATAATGCACACGGATGCAAAACATAAGACCAGGATTTTTTAATTCACGCAATCATTTTCTTTTTCTGATTTCTCATTTTCAATATAGATACGAATTGTCATTACCCGACCAACATGTTCTATGTAGAAATAGGCCATCGCCCCCGCGCTGACCCAGTTTCCAACTTGATTCACTAGTGTTGGCAATAATGCTTAAACCAGGCATCAAAATATGACGCACGGCTGACGATTGGTCCAAGTTTGAAAGCCCACATATGGCTGCCCGGTGGCGGCTACGAATCACATTTTCATGTCTGGTCCAAACATGTTTGCAGAGCATTGGTCAATAAAGTTCGAAACTGAACTACCGCAGGGTCAATGGTCAATTTCTGCCTAGGAGTTCTCCGTTCGCTTTTTTTCTTAAGGATCTCCGATGAAAATCGTTTTTGGAATAATATATTCATCCATGCAATTTCAGTATGCAGTTGCGGGAAGAATCTCCAAGTCATAGGATTGACTTGGCAATTATCTCTATAAAAAGAAAAGAACAATTGCTAAGCCATACGATTGGCGAGCCGGACCCTGAGTTCGATTGGAATTTTTCAATTAATCTTTAAGGCTTTAATTCGATGTAGTGCACGAACCATTAAAACGAGAGAAAAATGCATAGCAACATGGCGCTTTAAATGCCTCCTAGTGTGGCATGTGGTTCGATGCGGTTGGCCTTGGAGTCGGCTGCTGCTTCTAAAGCTCTCCTTGTATCTTTCCCTCGGTCCCGCTGCCGCTTAGCACCCGCTCTTCTTCTCTCCTCGGTGGCCCTGAGACGGTGGTCACGGTCAAGGCTACGGGCTACCCCTTCCTTTGCCACGACTACGTCTTCGATGCACACCGTTGCCCTGCACTCAAAGCTGCCGTCATCGTAACAACACTGTTGCATCTTTACCAGCCCTTTTATTCGACGCAATACGGTCCTTGGCTGTACAACGTCCACGATTCAAACTCCCTATGAGAACTCATATTGAAAACAGTGAAAATCAAATGAATGTGACGGAATTGCGTTTTCCGACGTATCGCATTTTGGCAAAAATCCTTTCGCTGAAAATTATAACCTATCGCTACGTTCGTTATTTCTGGGAATAGTACAAAATTGTACCGTTAACAGGAGTGTTTCCGTTGCCTTCTTCAAGGTGATATCAAAGCTGGTAGAACTTGAATTCGAAGCTGAGCATATACCTATCAGTTTGGAAATTTATAACTGAGGTAAATTAATTAGCGTGGAAACAGTTAAAACCGAATATCTGGACCCGGGGACTGAAGGGAAGTGCGGAACGCATTTGTGCTCAAATAGTGAAAATTAATAAAAATCCTCATTCATTTCTACGTTAACTTGGCTGGTATAGATGATAGAAAGAAATTTATAAAATGATAAATATAATTCAATTTAGATTCACTACGGAAAATCTGAAAAAACGCGGTTTACCTTCTGAAAAGGTACTCGCGGTAGCCTTGAGTGCTTATGAGGACGCACTTCGCAAACCCGTAATACAGAGTAGACCCATTACCTTCAATCATTACCCGAGTTAATTGTCGTGCTTCCTGGTGATATGGTTATATGAACGCATTAAATTGTATGGGAAAAGAGTTGTTTTCCACTATACAGTATAAATGGTAAATTGTAAACATGATCCTCAAATACGAAATAATCATAAAAAAAGTTCCGCCAGACACACGAACCAATTTCTCAATATACTTCTGAATGAGGCCTCAGGCAATAGTCGGGTAAAAAAGTTCATTCATATTTTCATAAGTTATAGGTAAAGAACTTACAACTATTTATTTTTATTTGCGAAGTTAAAAAAGCAGCGGTGGTATCTTCTCTCACCAACGATAAGCGGTAATAGCCTGGCTAGTCTGAATTCAAAAGCCGATGAAGAAAAGTAGGGTAGGGCGGGGGAATGGCGCTCATTTAAGGAAAATATGGTGTATTTTTCAAATTATTCATTATAAATGAAAATTGAGAAAAGTAATAAAGTCTTAAATTATCGACTAATTAACAATTCAACAACAAAAGCATAAATCTTTTATCTACTAGTAGTAAGAAAACATTATAAAAAACATGTTTGAGCGGCATCGCCCCTGACTTTGGGTAATGCCGCCCAGGGTACGGGGTAATGACGCTCAAGCATGTTTCTTGGAATATAACAAGTAAGATACGTTTTAATTATAATTAT
>JAPYZJ010005725.1:0-11096 GCA_030522765.1 Ophioninae sp. B BG-2022a
AAAAAGAAAAAAGATAACAAAAAAAAAAAAAAAACGGAAAGAAAAGAAAAAAAAAAAAAAAAAAAAAAAAAAAAAAAAAGGAAAAATTGGTCGGTCAAAATGATCGTCCTTGCTCGCGCACCGAGACCCTACAGGTGAACAGCTTTCTTTGAAACCGGTTTGACGTCTGACAAGATTTGTATACTGGGTGGATGACGGCTTCGTTTGAACGCTTGAAGATTTTATCGAGGCTCATTTGACACAATTTTCTGGCTCAAAGTAGCTTTTTTTCTCTTTTCCTCTCTCTCTCTCTCTCTCTCTTTCTCTTTCTCTCTTTTACCTCGAAATTCGGTAATTCGAAACCTTGAAAATTTTTGGGACGAGAAAGAGATAGAGGAGAGAAAGGAATGAAGAAAACTGTTATGTTCGCCTCTGAGATTTTTAGAGAACCTTTTCGAAGATCTGTAAATGAGACAACGGCAAAACCTAAGAGGAATAGCATTAGAAAGAAATATTTTCGATTAATCATCAATTTATAACGAATTATCATACCATCGAATCAATGGGGAATGGAAAAACATTGGGAACTGAAATGGTCAGTTCTCCCTGAGTCTTGAATATTTTGAGTAATGCTTATTTTTATATTATTTATTTTTCAGATTTTTATTTAAAAAATTTTGATTTTTACATTTTTATTTTTTAGATTTATTTTTATTCTACTCTGTTCATTTTTTTTCATTTTTCAGTATTTTCATTATATTTTCTACTCGCCAAGGAAAATTTTCGAAAATTCGAATTTTTTACATTCGAATAATCGAATAATTGCACAGTTTAAAAAAATGTTTTTTTTGTTTTTTTTCAACAGTGAATGAACAGGTAAATACTGTAGATCGTGAGTAACAAAAACCGATTTTCATTTTCTATAGCAACTTCCGGAATAATAATATAGACATTTTCAATGTAAAATAAATCACAGATAAACAATTTGAAAACATCGAGAAAACATTGTTCAAATTTTGTACCAAATACAATTTTGCGTTTCTAAAGCATCGATCACTTTTGAATCGGCCTGTAAGTACAGGCCTATTCTATAAGTATAAAATATCTAGGAGAGTAGCGACCCCAAGATTTTTTTCATTGTCAATGGCAGCGGGTCAGTTTCGACCTCGCGCAAGATGCAGGTATGAATCCGGAAAACGTGTACATATTTACTACGAAAATATTTCGTTTTCTCGAATTACTCGTTTTTGTAATTCACGTCCGCAACTTTAATGCCAAAACCAATATTCTTAAAAATTTCGTTACGATGTTTCTTTTTGTAAATTTTTGCACGATTTGATAAAGCTTATCTTCCATTTTGGTGAATTAGTTCATGGACTCTAAAAAAATTTTAAAAATCGTTAATCACTGGAATAAAAATGCTTTACAATTGGGTATGCATTGGTTCAAATTTAATTTAAACATATAAGCCCAAACACTGCATTTCGTAGCCACCGGAAAACAAATTTTCTCCAAGTATTGAAAATCGACTGATTTTCGTTTTTTTTTGGCAATAGTGTTTGTTGTTTTGTTTTATCAGTAATAGTATGAAAGACGAATAATTATGAAGGATTTTTAATAATTATGAAGAAACGTTAAGGGGAGTGATAAAATAAAATAAAAAACGAGTGATTAGAGAAGAAAAATGATCGTTTGGAGAACACGTGAAGTGTAACGGAAGAAGAAGAAAAAGAAGAAAAAAAAAACGTGTGTTGATGCTCACCTAACGACGCTCGCCAGCGAACTGCAAAGCTTTCTTCCTCGAGCACCCCTATATATACACATTCCGTGTGTACCCTCACGTCGAGCACGAGATCCGCGAGAGACTACACGAGGATACACATTTACGATCCACCGGCATATTTTTTCGGCTCTATATTTTTCGGCCGTTTTCGTTTGCGTGTATAAAGGCATGTATCGATAAAACGTGTGTACGCGCACGTATATATCGAGATCCGGTATTTTTTCCTACACACACCTCCGTTTGTTCCAATAGAAAGTCACTAAACCCCGAGGAATAGCGATGCTCATCAACCGATATCCTACAATGATTATCGTGATATAGTGTACAACGATCCTAATAAATCTTCGATTTTCTTCCAAGCGGTTCTTTATTCAATGGCGGCTCACGCCCCTCAACCTAACTTCGATTTACTTGTTTTTCAAGTTTTCAAGTTTTTTTTTAAGTTTTTCCAAGTTTACCAGTTTTTTCATGTTTTTTCAAGTTTCCCAGTTTTTCCAAGCTTCCCAGTTTTCAAGTTTTCAAGTTTATTCAAGTTTTCGTTTTTCAAGTTTTACAGTTTTTTCAAGTTTCCAAGTTTTTTCAAGTTTCCAAGTTTTTTCAAGTTTCCAAGTTTTTTCAAGCTTTCCAAGTTTCTTCAAGTTTTCAAGTTGTGTCAAGTTTTCAAGTTTTTTCAAGTTTTCAAGCTGTGTCAAGTTTTCAAGTTTTTTTTTCAAGTTTTCAAGTTTTTTCCAAGTTTTCAAGTTTTTTCAAGTTTTCAAGTTTTCAAGTTTTTTCAAGTATTCAAGTCTTATCAAGATTTTTCAAGTTTTCAAGTTTTTTCAAGTTTTCAATTAAGTTTTTCTCAAGTTTTTCAAACGCCAGCTTGTTATCGTCGGCCCTTAGGTTACCAATTGTATACCGTCGCTTTTCCACCGATTTTCACTGCCGAGCATTTTTGTCGACTTCCCGTCATCATATTTTCGGTCACCAATCTTTTTACGCATGATCATAGACGCGCGGAAAAACCCGTTTTTCTTTAGTATCGCTTTACGTTTCCGATATTCCATCCTGTGATTTTTCGTTACTTTCGCGCATGTTTCTCTCATCGCTTTTTCCGCGCTTAATCTCGTCTCAACGCGCTACCTCGCCAAACGTTTAAACTTTCTTTCCAATTACACAGGTCGCCGCGATGTTTCTCGGCATTCTTTGCGCGTACATATTTTCTCTGAAAAAAAAAAAGTGACGGCACGCTTGTCCCAGTCTGGAATCGTACTCGGTTCATCCTTGCGGATGATCCCTTTCATACGATTATCCAAAATTACTGGCCGGCAAATTTGAGCAATTGGCTTCCGATCGTGTACCAGCACGAAACGTAAAACTTTCACCCTCTTCAGAAGCGTACACGCGCCTCGCGTCCGCGCCCGAGTACGTTTTTCGGAAGCGACCATGAGCAATCGTAATAGCACAATTTATCGTTCGGAAAATTACTCATTTTCTCGTAACGTTACGGGTGTTTGATTTTTATTGAGTTATAGCACGACCACTTAATTATAGGTTAGATTGGATACTACGGGGATTAAATTTGAGGTTAGTTAACCTGAAAAAAATAGCGTTTATCTTTGGGCGCGATATAACGACCATCGGTATAAATAACTCCGAAATGGTAATTTCCAGAAGCAAGAGCGCGACCGCAGCGCCAATTCAACAACTACGCCTCTCGTGGCGCTTCTTCGAATCAATCGTCATCTCCGCCGGACTACCGATTCTCAACGCGCTTTGCATAAAAACAAAGATCCAAGATGGAAATGACTTTGCGGGTCCGAATTCGGTGAATTACGAAAAAATGATTTTAGGAAAGAAATTTTGGGCGGAATATCATATTTAAATATTTACTTTCCGATATCCGTATTTTCATCCGTAATCATATCCTCACCTACCTTTCGACGATTCGCGACGCGTTCTCGACTGTCGATAAAAAAAAATGCTGACCAATGTGGCCAAAATCATAACCTGCCGAAAGTGCGACAAAGACGGTCTCTCACTTACGCCCTTTCGACTCTCGCGACCTCCCAGTCGTGCTGTTTCGTTATTATTATTATATATGCCGTACGCATTTGGAATTTCAATGCCAAATGTTTGGTCGGGCCGTACATACATTTTTAGTACGTGGTCTCCTGACCGCGTATTTCTATTTGACAAACTTACATCCAGCGTCGCGAGAAAATCGCCCTCGGGGACTTTCGCTAGCACCATATCCGTGGAATCTTAAAGAGCGACGCTTCGTCGTGTGGCTGGCACTTCCGGCCTTCTTCTTTCCACTGACGTTACGTAAAAATCAAAAGTCCACGGGGAAACCCCAATTTGGAAAATGTTTTATAGGTTAGGTGATAAAATGAGAAATCCATTTGGCAGGCCCTTCTCTACGTGACTATGTTCACGATGTATCGCGAGATTCAGTGTCAAGATGGCGGCGCTGCAGCTGGATTCATCGGGTTACTTTTTTTCGTTATTCCTTTTGTCGACTGACGCGAACGTTTTTTTCATACTTTATCCGACGATGGTAATTTTCTTCTGTCCGAAGCTTATTCCCAAAATGCTTGAAACGCTTTCCAGATTCGACGAAAATTAATTGAAAAAATGTTGCTATACGGTAAAATTAAAATAAGCCGTATAATTCATTGGCAGGTTTTGATAAGACAAAACGATAAAAGAATTGAAACAATCGATACCGGGTAATTATTGGATTACACGTCGATGACGCGTCGCGGCGAATGTCCGACGAGGTTATATTATACCGTTACGCTAGCTGTGTAGTATACACGTTATGTATTGAAAAAGCACAGGTACGCAATCAGCGAATAATAAAACAATGCGTCTGACCCAGATACTTCACTCAACTCATGAGTTTGGTCATCAGCCTTATCATAATAATGCTCGGTGAGTTGAAAAATAGCGATTGTCGTAACGGCCCTTCTTCGTCGTGTAAAATTCAATTTTACAATTAAGTATTTTCAAATAAATGTAAAGGCGCGTGTTATACGTCCAGCTCGTAAAAATCCTACTGTTTATTTCTCTCACGAGAGAATCTCATTTCGGATAAAAAAAACTAAATAGCGGGTATTAACGGATCAACGGAGAATCTCTTTCCGAAAAATCCCGTTCTTCTTTTGTTGGCTCCGTAATCGCTCTTATCGACGCTGCCGCGAACATCGCCAATCGGTTTCGACACTTGGTCGCTTGACGGCGTTACCAAACCTTTCCCGGCGGCGCGTCCGTTCGAAATGTTTTTTTTTTCCGATAAAATCACTCGATTGAAAATAAAGTTACGTCAATATCGCATCGTTACAAATTCCCACGTAACTCTTGTCATATACTATATCACGAGAATCAGAACATTTTTAAAAATATATTCGTATTTGCGAAACTTATTATATATATAATATAATAATAATTTTGCGTACAAATGATTACGAAGCGTCCAATAGCTGGTCTCTGGTTCCCGCAACGAATTATTTTCACTGAATTACTAGTGTCACGTGTCGGGAAAGATGGTAATGACAGACGCGAGCGTTACGTTAGGGACATGTGTCACATGTCCGGTCGGTAAAAATTCTACTGTCGAGTTCTCTTCCAAACGGATCATATTTTGGACAAAAGAATAGAGACCGCGGTATTTACTGTTCAACAGAGCCGCAACAAATGCCTATTCTTTTTCCCGAAAAATCAACAGTTTTGGAAATCTTTGGAAATCTGCAATTCAGAATCTCGCACATCGGGTTGCTCGGTCGGTACAGAGTCGACGAACTTTTTTCAATCGGCGCTAGAGTCGCTGGCAAAGAAGAGCGCCCCCTTGGATGCTACAGTGCGTATGCGTCGCACGGCAAATCAACACTGATAATACCGTATTAACCTCTACAAAGAGGAGTATAAATCCGAATGTAAGTTAGGTACCGTGAAAAGTATAGTCAGTTTTTACGTAAAAAAGTTCGACTTGGAATGACAAGTGAAAATGTCCAGGTATACCGGATATTTGCTGAAAGCGAATTCAACAGAATTTCAATATGAAATTCGAGCAGTAAAACTACGAATTTAGTCGAAAAAAAGTATTATACTATAGTCGCGGCAGTACTTGGCCAGTGGCGGTGGGAGGGCGCAGCCAACATGTCTGCCTCGGAAATTGGCGTCTCCCGTCGTTTTTTGTTTATCAAGATGATATTTTCACCAGCGAGTTAACAAAGTCAGCTAGCACGAGCCATCCAAAGTTTTCGCCTCGAAAAATAGTCGAACGATGTTTCTGGCGTTGGAAAAGTGCGTCGTTAAAAATGGTCACTCATCAGTTGTGAGATACGATTGAAAATGTCGGAGTCCGAGCTCTGCCGGCTCTGCGCCGAGACCAAGGACGAGCTCATCGGTATTTACGATGCCGAAGGACAAAAGCTCGCGATTGAGGGAAAAATTGCCAAGTGTTTGCAAATTCAGGTAAGGAAAAAAAAAACGTAAAAAAAACAAAAATATATATAATTTTAATATCAACGAATGCAAACAAAAATCATTTTTATCATGAATTCGTCCTCGATGGCAAAACTTTTTTTTCACTTCTGGAAAAAAAATCCCGCAAAAAAAAAAACTGATGTTTTTGGTGGCGAAATTTTTGAAATTTGGAAAATAGCGAAAATTTGTTTAGTCGTACGGTGCGATATTCTCATTTTCATTGTTACGGATCTTTCAATTTTGAATTTGATTATTTGCAAAAGTAACGGTAAAGAGATTTTTCAAATCGCCCCAAGATTAAATTTTATTTCTCACAAAGATAACCCTTTCATCGGTCCTACACGATCGTGCGTTCAACTTTTACAAAAATATTTTCGCGCGCTCCATCGACTTTACGAGACGCGGCTCGTACCGCACGGTAATGCGTTTAGTATAGTGTGAACTTTCCCAGGAGGGGGCGGGATTTTTTTCATTATTTTTCTACGATCGGAAATATCGAAAACAAGCTACGCGAGATTTTTTTCTCCCGGCTTGAAAGGGATAATCGAGCCTACACATAACCGTAGATCAGCGGTTCCCGAAAGGTGGTCTACGGAACCCGGGGGTTCCGTGGAAAAGCCCGAAGCGTTTGGTAAAAAAAATATTATCACGCGTTTCGTGACCAACGTTGTACGTGCGCATCGATTCGTTTACGCCAGCGGTTCCCAAAAGGTGTTCCGCGGAACCCTTACGTAGCCAAAAGAATTCGGGAACCGCTGGCGTAGATCATTGGAACATTAACAAAAGTACATGCGCATCTCGGAACCTTTCAGGTAGTGATAACGGACAACTTGCCGCTGTCCGTGTGCTTCGACTGCTGCGTCTTATTGAATCAATGCAACGATTTCTACGAAAAGACCAATCAGGCGCAAGGATCGCTACGCGAAATGTTAACGAGGCCAAAAGTCGAGACACTCGGCATTCTGGAGCCGAACATCGAATACATCGAGAAAAGCATAGAATATCCAAAGTTGGAATCGGTCGAGATCACCGAGGATTGTTCTCTGTCCGATGACTACGCGGCTGACAACGCAGCGGAGGAAAACGAAGGTCGAGAACATTGGTCAAACAACGACAACGTCGAGGATAGCGATTCTTACAACGAGAAATACGAATTGGAGGATTCGCGGGAGGATATCAAGAAAAAGACGAAAAACGCGATGAAAAAAGAGCCTCTGAAACAATCGAGCAAAAAGAGGTTCAAGAAACGTTCGAGAACGAGAAAAACGTCAAATTCGGATATAGGCGCGACAAATTCTGAGAACGAGGAGTATCAGAATTCGATTGGAAATTCCAATGATTATCCTATATCCAAAGCTGGTGTTAAGATACCCGAGAATTACATGACCGGTAAAATAATCAAAAGAATGATTTTATTCGTCAAGATGAATTTTGTCTCGGATGAAAAGGCAATCGCGGTTTCTGAGTGAAAAAAAGCAGCATTTAAAGACGCAACATTATGATTGGCAGGCACAGATTCGGACATGGAAATGATAGAGGCGCGAGCTGCGGAGCCTGTAAAGGTTGGCAGGAAACGTGGCGAAGGTTTGTCTCGTAATCCCTGGTTGTGCACCGACTGCGACGACAAATTGCCCAGCTTGGAGATGCTCGAGGAACATCACGAGAGCGTGCACAATCAACAGGCGAAATATATGTGCGTTCAGTGTTGCAAAATTTTCGACAAGTATTACGGATTTCTCATACACGTCAACAGGCACAAGAACAAATCGAAATTCAAGTAAGACAAATATTCGATCGAATTTCAAGGATTTTTCGCAACTGGAAAATTCATTCGATTTGGGAAATACCGCAAATATATCTCGTCGCGAAGTAGCAATAACACAGGTCTACAGGGATTTCCCCCTCCGAGATTTGATGGTTGATACCGATAAATTTTGGGACTCTGAATATGGGAAAAAATAATGAAAAAATTCCAACACGTCCAAATTTTTTGCTATTTGATATTTTTATCTCTCACCAAAATCCCCTAGGTGCTCTCAGATAAAACTAAATTTAATCAAAAAAATATTTCCTAACAAAAGTGTTGTTTTTTACGAAAATGCAAAAATGAATTTTCCGAGAAAACTAAATGAGATCGGGGAAAACTGAGTTGATATTCGTAATCAGCGCATAAAAATACACTAGGATCAGTCATTGAATCTCAAAGGGGAAAATAAAAGTAAAGATTTGCAGAGCCGTCCAATTTATCTTTCAGTTGCGAGGATTGCGGGAAATCGTTCGTGCACAAAAAAGTTTTGGATTCGCATCGCGCCGTGCACAGCGAGGAGCGTCCGCACGTGTGTCAAACGTGCGGGAAAGCATTCCGTCAACAGAGCGCACTGTACATCCACGGTCGTTGTCACTTGCCCGAGACGATGAAGAATCGTTTTCCCTGCGATCAATGCGACAAGAGATTCTCAACGAAGCCGAATCTCGTCACTCATCAGCGTATACATTCGGGCGTAAGAAATTTTACTTGCGACCAGTGCGGAAAGAGTTTCATACAAAAGGGCAATCTCGAGGCGCATTTCCTCACCCACTCGGTCGACAAACCCTACAACTGTTCGCAATGTCCGAAAGCGTAAGAGTACACACAATCGATCAAATTCACAAACGCTATTCCAAACCTGTATGTCTTTCGATTATTCCCAATATTGGAGCTCTTGCCGTATTTTTTAACGGGACGAAATAAATAATCGATTATTCTCCGTTCTGGAAATGCACAGTTTCAAAACCCCGTTGCAATTGAAGAAACACGAAACCGTGCATACCGGAGCTAAACCGCATCAATGTGCCGTTTGCGGACGAACTTTTCGGGAAAAGGGCACGCTTCGGGAACACCATAGAATCCACACGGGAGCTATGCCCTTCACGTGTGAATTTTGCGGCAAGTCTTTCCGTTTCAAAGGAATACTTACCGTAAGTTTTTTCCACCGAACAAATTCAAATTCTTTACGATTGGAAATGTTCTTAAAAAAATGTGTAAACGCAATAATTGTGAAATTCAATGGTAGATATTAAAGCGCGTCTCTACGTTTAAATTGCCAATGAATCATCAGTGATCACATTAGAATACGGCGTTAACGCGAACCTAACTTGGTTTTTTTAACGAAACTTTTGAAAGTTAAAGTTTAAAAAAAAACATTTTAAAGTTTAAAAAAAATCGCCAAGTATTTATCATTTAAATGATAAATACTTGGCGATTGATCTTAAGAATCGAATGTCCAATTTCATTTGACGTTCCGATGAATCGTTCAGACTCACAGAAGACAACATACCGGTGAGAGGCCGTACAGCTGTTTGGACTGTCAGCATCATTTCACCAATTGGCCTAACTACAACAAACACATGAAACGACGCCATGGGATAAATACGTCACACACGAAGCATCTCCAGCAGCAACAGATGGCGCAGGGGCATCAAACGAGCGATTCAAGTTCCAGTGCTTTGACCCGACAGAATCCGGCGACAATTCAGGTCGGTTTGGGTTTTTTTCGATTTGTTTTTTTGGGTTTGTTTGGGTTTGTTTGGGTTATTATCTTTCGTTCGTCAAGTAGACTTGTCTGTAACGACTCGAAACTTTGAAAATTCGTTATTCGCGTTGGATCAGGTCATTCAGCCAGTGCCTCAAGGTTCCATATCACAACCGATAGTGGTCCAAGCCGTGCCAACAACGACGAGTGCGACGACGACTTCCGCGGCGACTTCTTCCTTTCAAGCGGAAGTATGCGCTACCGGAAGTCAAGAAACGGTTTTCCGAGACAGAAACGCGACGACTGCTTTCTTCAATAGCGTCCCGTTGCAAAACTTGCTAGCCCCGAATTTGCCTCATTACAATTTCTACAATATCTCGAACGTTTCGGAGGCTGACATCGTGCAGCACAGATAAAAAAAGTCTCCGGGCGTTTCTCGGTGGTAATAACGACTGCGAGAAATATCGGGTTTCTCGAAACGAGCGAACAACGAAATTCAAATTTAACCGTCAGCCCGTTCTTCGATTCGATGTCACACCCAGCGAAAATCTCCGTTTTGCGATCGAGAATTAATCGGAAAAACAAATTCTCGCGGATAGGAGTCTATCGGGATATTTGTTAACGATCAATTGTATCATAGAAAAATAATCATCAGTTCTCATGTGCGGGAGGAAAAAAAATATTTTTGTAACTCTGTAATTAACACTCTCGCAAGGATATTTTTCTTGCTTGGAGAATTCTTGTCGTGTACGATGGAAAAAAAAAGGGGTTATCCTCAAATTTGTCATTCTGGAACAGTGACAAGCTAGTTACTTGGATTACTAATTATACAAAAGCAACAGAAATAATAATGAATATTAACCCTTCGTCCCGACTCATGGGTCGTTTTCGACCCAAGCGAAATTTCAAAATGCTCCAGATTTTCAATAACAAAAGTATAACAATTTTTTTTTTTTTCAGAATATTTCAATTGGGGCTTCAAGTTGAAGGTTGAAAAAAGCTCCATGGATTTTTTCAGATTTTTCAAAGCGTTTCTACTGATCCGAATAACGCAAAGACGAAAACGACCCATGAGTCGGGATGAAGGGTTAACATAAGACACGCGGTCGAAAATTCATAAATTTCCTTCATTGTTATAACAATGACTATAATTTAGGTTAACGCTCATTTTCTTTAGTCGATAATTCTGTCAACGTACAGTGTACTGGGATCACTGATGAAAAAATAGTTTCCTAAACTCGAGTCTCGTGGCATCAATTTTAGCAATCACCTTCACCCTAAACGAGCATTTATGATTATAAAAAAAAAAAAAAAAAAAAAAAAAAAAAAAAAAAAAAAAAAAAAAAAAAAAA
>JAPYZJ010005726.1:0-11094 GCA_030522765.1 Ophioninae sp. B BG-2022a
ATAGCCTCAGCGCAACATGCTTTCCTGGCCATTGTAACCATTCCGAAGCATGTTACCCTGAGTCCCCTCGCTGAGACAATTGCTTTTGAATTCCCCAAAGGTTTGTGTACGTAGAGAGAAGAGGTTTCAGCAATTGCCAGGGAGATATGCTTGGCGAAAACCTCTTCGCTCTTCTTACGCTGACCTCTGGCGAATTCAAAAGCAATATTCTCAGCGAAGAGACTCAGCTTAAGACGCTTCGGAATGGTTATACGATATCATGCTTCGGAATGTTTGTAATGGCCAGGAAAGCTTGTTACGCTGAGTCCCTTCGCTGGGACAATTGCTTTTCAATTGCCCAAAGGTTCACGTAAGAACAGCAAAGAGGTTTTAGCAATTGCCAAGGAGATGGCCAAAATCTCTTCGCTCGTATTACGCGAACCTTTTCAGCGAAGGGATTCTTGCTTCTTAGGTGTGCCTAAGAGCGAAAAGGTTTTGGCTAAGCATATCCATGTGCCAATTGCCAGGGAGCCCATCTCCCTGGCATTTGTCAAAACCTTTTCGCTCCTCTTACAGATTTTATTTTCCTCACTTAACGCTACTTTTTCGCCTGCATGAGGCGGCGGCGGTGGCGGCAATTTCGCGCTGTCTTCCGGGGACGTCACTCCTGTTATCTGTAAAAGCAATAATATTTAACCTGCGAATTTGAACCATCTTATTTATTTTGTTACCGTTTTTCGCGGTCGCCCGACGCGTCCAATGCTTTTTTTGGAATCTAAGAAAACGTGAAAACAACTCATGTAATAAACGTACTTCCTTTGGAGAAGTACATTGAAAATAATTTGTAAATTAATACTCACTTTTACTCATGTCACGTTTTCGCATCGCTTTCTTTTGTTTATATCACAGCTTATAGTTCTGACAATGACGTACAATACTTGATGGGCGAACCCTAAGAAGAAATTGTTTGAATAACAATCGCGCGCCACCGCCTTTATACCAAGATAGCGCTGCCGACCATATGGCCCAGACGGGTCCCAAGTTATCATATGGTGAATTATGATAATACATATGCGACGCTTTTTAACCGACTTCAAAAAAAGGAGGAGGTTTCTCAATTTGACCGTATATATGCTTGTTATTTTTATGTTTGTTCGCGGATAACTTCGTCATTTATGAACCGATTTTGATGATTCTTTTTTTGTTAGATGGAAGATATTTCAAATGTGGTCCCATGATAAGGAAATCAAGGTTTGATGATGGCAGACCAGAAAAATCGAGGGGAACATTAAAAAATCGTAGGAGCGTCTAGTGCGTTTGTAAGTTTGACATTTAGTGTTTTATTAAAGCACTACAATTTAATAAAGGTCTGAAGTAGATCTGATGATGGAGCAGAGAGACAGTCGAGGGCACTTCTCAACAATTCATCGCAGCTACCTCGTGTTTCCAGAAAAGTATTCGTTACATTCTGGGGAAGGTTTTAGTATATACCAATAATGGATACCTCGTGAAGTTGCTCGCATAGATCCGTTTTTGTTGCTGACTAGGATTCTAGTTTTTCAAACAGTCGCCATTATATGAAGATTTTTACTGAATACCTAAACTAAAAAGGGGAAAATGAAAAACTTTTTGAAAAAAAAAGGAACCGACTTCAAAACCAAAAACAAAAAAGTGTAAAATAACTTTTCTTTCGGAAGTCGGTGGCCATAGTCAATGAAATAAAAAAAAGAAAGCCACCGACTTCCGTAAGAAAAGTTATTTTACACTTTTTTGTGTTTGGTTTTGAAGTCGGTTCTTTTTTTGCCAAAAAGTTCTTTCTACCAATAATTGTACATAATTATAATTAACTCCCAATGTGACTCTTCAAATACCATTTCGTGTGTGTGTATCGAAACGTATTTTCATTTACCTCGCTGTGGAATAAAAACTCTGAAAATAATGAACAAATCAAGGAGAAATCTTGGACAGTATATTGTTTAACTCATTGGTCTTTTAGCAAATCTAAAAATAAATGAAATTTTTATGTAATGGATTGTTTTGCCAGTTTTTTTGTGTCCAAAAGACTTTTTCTTGAGGTCTGCAAATGAAAAATTGTTGTTCTTTGTCGTTTAATATAGGTTCGTACAAAGCGAAAGGACTTATTTTAAGGAAAACTTTTTTTTTCGGCGTATTTAATGAAATACGAGGATTGCAGTTCCACGGTGCAATCTGTAAGAAATCGATCACCACTAGCGCCGCCTCGCTCGTTATGGGTATCCGATGGCACATTCGCATTTAGCAATCTCGCAAAGGGTCATACTGAAACTGCAGTTTACACCTATGACCTCTAGACAATTAAATTATACCGTATAGTTAGGAAATCAGGTACTGTGAAATGACGTGTCATTGATCAATTTTAAACGTCAAATGGCCGTATTTTCTAAAATACCAACGGAGCGGAGACGAGAAAAAAATTGAAATATCGGTTTTTACTATACAATCGATACAATGAATTTGATTTTTTTTAAACAAAGATTATTTCGATAAAAAATATAAATGTGAGTGATCAATGTTAAACCGCACGTGGGGTTACTTTGATACCCCTAGTCTTTTCACGGCAACTGAAGATAACCCCTTTAAACTATAGTTTTTCGAAAGAACAAAAAAAATCTGTTAAGCGCAAAAACGATATTACATTTTTTAAGTTTAGGGGAGACATTGATCGAGGCAATAAATAATACTGTTTGAAAAATCAACTTTATTTTAACTTTTCATTGAGATCAGATCTATTATCTCTAAAAACATAATTAGAAACATAAATCATTCATCATATTAAAACAAATGTTAAATTAAAATAGAAAAATATGCAAAATCAAAACAGTTTCCTTGAGAAAGCGGAAATATTAATTGTATAAACACAATTAAAAATATTAATTTACATTATTTTTAATTTCTCTGAAGCCCCCCACGTAAGGTCATTGGAACGGCAACTTACTGCTCGTTCTAACACGTCTTCATTATAATTCCGATAGGTGCGAGCACTTAAACGATTCGTGTATGTTCTTGGCATAGCGCTGGAAGTAAAAAAAAGGATGTGAAGCCGCCACCATTGGAAACATATTGATAATTTATGTTAAAAAAGCACAAGCAGCAAAATTGCTAGGTCTTAGCGTGACATTGATCACTGATCAAAGTAACCCCATGCCTGTGATCAATGACACCCCGCATAAAAGATAAGTCGCCAGTGAATGAAATTTGTAAGGGTAAAATATAAAACAACACAACTTCTTTCTCAAGCTAATTAAACACATAACAACATAAACTATCAATTTTTCTAGCACCTTTCATATTCAATCGGGTACCCTTGAAGTTATTTTAACCCTTAAAATATGTCAAACACAATGCTCACATATTTTTATGAAAATCTCTGGTAAACATCTGTTGGTAGGTGCAGCGCTTGGGCAATGTCAAAGAGTGACATTCATTGCTGCCAACACAAAAGACAAGATCTTTCGGTTGCGTTCAGAAAATAAACAATTCCTGTTTTAAAAAAATATAGAGTTTTTATCAAAGTTACCCCGTGAATCAAAGTAACGCCATTCCGCGGTAATCATAATTCGCCACTGGCGGCTTTACATAATTACGCACGCTTTTATTGATAACGATAATATAAAATTCACACCAGAACTCAACAGGCCTGCTATAAATATTATGAAAATTCGTAAGGTACTGTTGAAGAAGAGAACCCAAACAACGTTCATGTCTAACACTTCAGTAAAAAATTAAAGATAGCTGAGATATTGACAAAATACGCCTTCCCTTAAATTTAGAAATGCGAGTAACGCTTAAGCGGATTTGGTCGCGATTTTCAATTTGGATTCTAAGAAACCCCGGCTGCTCCCCTCCCCGAACACTACAGCATAGGCTCCCAAAGAGAATGTACTACCACGTCCTCCCTGCCTCCGGCAGGTACAAAAGAAAAAGATGCATCACCACTCACGCCACGGCGGTAGCTCCATAATTCCCACGTATTCTTTGCGCGTCTTCATGTCGCTGTTTGCGGAAAGTCCATAGAAAGGAAACAATCCTCCATTCGATCTGGTTACGCTAATTTTCCTGTGACTTGTCACGCGACTGATTGAATTTTATACATTGTTTAAATTCGACTAGCAAATTTGATAAATGACTGTGGGCTTCAAGCGTCTGCACGAGTTGCCTTTATCATGATGGTGATCAACTTACCGTATATGATAGTAACTGTTCCGCAGGATGGGATTTTCTGAGCAAAAAGGTTAAGCGATGCATCGTTACACATTATCCTCACGTCCCAGTTGATAGTTTACTTATACAACCATTGACAAAGCAACTCCGAGACATTCACTTGTATAAAATAGGCTGCCACGATAGTTGTCAACGACTATCCTACGTCACGTGACTCTCCGCAAGATGCATTGTAAATGAACAGCATCTTTTTCGTTAACTGTCATCTCGCAAACTGACACTGCAATAAAAGGCAGGATTTCCGTCAAGCAGTACGCCAGTAGATCTGTGAACCCCTATACCTTGCTGTTTTCAGACACTATTGATCTTACTGCCAGGAATCGCATCCATCATTTCATTTCATTCGATTCGGATAGATTTTTGCATTTTCAGTCGGCCATATTGGACTCACATTATGATTTATAATCCCAAGGTCAGAACCGCGATTAGTGACCTGAAAAACCGCCGCGTGCCGCATTTAAAGCAATTTAATAAAGTTTTTGCAATTTCGGTCGGCCATATTGGACTGACATTTCGAATTTGTGAATTTTGAGGTCAGAACCATAATCAGGGACCTCGGAAACCCCGGCGTGCCTAACTTCATCCCATTCAAATGAGTTTTTGCATTTTCGGTCGGCCATATTGGATCTGAAATTTTTATTTGTGACATTTTGAGGACGACACCGTGATCAGCGACCTCATAAACCGCCGCGTGTCTAATTTCATCCCATTCAAACAAATTTTTGCATTTTTGGTCGCCATATTGGATCTGCTATTTTCATTCGTAACTTTTGAGAACAACATCGTGATCGGCGACCTCGAAGACCATCGCGTCGCTCACTTCAGCCCATTCAAATGAGTTTTTGCATTTTCGGTCGGCCGTATTCGACCTGCTATTTTGAGGACAACATTGTAATAAGTGACTTCGTAAAACCAGGGTACCTATTTTCGCGGAGGTTCGATTTTTTTACTACTTTTTACGCGGAGCATTAAACTTTTTTTGCCGCTTAAGTGGTGAAAATTGCCATTTTGGCGGTGAAAATGTTGATTACGATGAATTGAAAACATACGTCGTCTGGCTAAAATCATTAGCACTAACCAGAACCATTAAACCATTAACCAGAACCATTAAATCATTAGCAATAACCAGAAAACATAGTCGTCTGGCTAAAATCATTAGCAATAATTTTAGCATTCATAGCTAAAAAAGGAGGAGCATGCAATCAAGTTCACGAAGGTAATATGGCGTCGACTTCGCGAACACGCGCGCTCGCTCTTTTCGCGAAGACGCGCGCCCGCGACTTGGCGAATGCGCTCCACGCATATCCGCGAAGAGTAGCAAGCGCCGGTAAGCCCGCGATTATTTTTACAACCCCGTGATCTCCGAATATTGTTTCGATAAAAATATTTCGCGATCCGCCTATAAAATAGTGGCTACCTGCGAAATTCACGGAAAATACTTAAAAAATTGTGCCTTTGGTGACTCGGTAGTGCGTTTGGTGAATTAAGATATACTACCGCATCGAAACACCGAAGCAGAAAGAAACGAAGGAAGGAAGGGAAAAAATCATGTTTATCCCAGCTGCCGCAAAGGAAGAACGGAAATAGGTAGGAGTGAAGAAATTTATTTATATCTCTTTAGAGGGACCTCGATAAGGAACCTCTCCGCTAAGACTTGGCCTAAGATCTTAGCTGAGAGGTTTATAGACTCAGCGGAATGGCAAGGATCTGGCGCCGATACATATCATTTCACCGAGTTTATAAACCTCTTCGCTAAGACTTGCCCTGAAATCTTAGCGGAGAGGTTTATAGACTCAGTGAAATGACAAGCATCATAAACTCAGGGAAATGACAAGTATCTGCGCCAGATCCGTGACATTCCACTGAGTCTATAAACCTCTACGCTATGACTTGCCCTGAAATCTTAGCGGAGAGGTTTATAGACTGAGCGGAATGGCAAGGATCTGGCGCAAATACTTGCGTCAGATACTTGTCATTTCATCGAGTCTATAATCCTCTCCGCTAAGGGTTGCGCTGAAATCGTAGCGGAAATTATAAATTAAATTTTATTTATTATTAATATTATATTTAATTAATTAAGGAAACTGATTGTTTTCTTTTATTGTATATGTACAGCTTTTCGCTTTTTACAGTCCCTGCGTTCTTTCAATCGTCGTTTTACATGCAAGTCTTACATATTAATCCTTACACACTAAACTTTACACACTAAACTAAATAAGAAAATAACTAAATTATTCATTATTATTAAAATGAAGGATTACATTAAATAAAATATTTTTTTAATAAATGAACTCAAATTATAAATACAATATTACTTTTTATTAATAATATATTAAATTAAAGAAGAAAATAATTCAATTCTTCATTGCTATTAAAATAAATTATTAAAGGGGGTAGCGGGTTAAGGGGGGTCTGGCGGCCCCCACCGAATCTGTTAAAATCGTTCCAAAAATCTTGATGAGGGTCGAAAAACATGCAGTAGAAGCTTTTTACCGACATTACAACCCCAAACGAAAACACAGTAATAGCGAAAATTATGATTTTTCGTGATTTTTATTTTTTTCAAGCTGTTGAATTTATTTTTAAATGGTTTAAACGCAATTAAAAATTGGTTTTGAAGGTGTAGACGTCCCCTGAATTGTTTCAGATTTTTTCGTCAACTAAAAATATGTGAATTTTCGGTTTAATTGCGAAAAAATCGTGTAAAACGCGTCAATTTCAAGATTCAACCCTCTAATTTTTAGGGTTGTTTTCATTTTCCTGAGGGGTGCTGTATAGTATAGATACCGGCAATGGTGCTCTTTCGAATGCGGGCAACTGGACTCCGTTTGGTCGATTCTGGTGAGCGGGGCGATTAAAAAAAAAACTCGAATTTTCAACTTTTAGTAAATTACGGCGCAGACTTGGTATAATGCGTCTTTGCTTTAAAATATACATCTCTATAGGAGTTTTTGAGGTCGCTGATCACGAATTTGATGTCAACAAAATTTTTTGACAACATATCCACCCATAAATATTTATAACTGCATTGATAATGGTAATTTGAAATTCAAATGAGTTGACTGAACCGCCATGTGGTAAAACCTTCTTTACTACATTTTATAGAAGGTAATGAATTGTTATTTCTTGTCCATTAAATCAAATGTTGTTTACATTTTTCGTTTTACTAAGTTATATATTTTTCAGACCAGCAGGAAAAATTCTATGAAATAGTTCTAGCCGAACAAAAGATTTCGTGTAGAGACGTAGTTTTCCTAGACCTTGAAGGAAGACTATAAAGTAAGTTTAAGAAAAAAATGTTAAAAAAAATATTAAATTTTTTATAGATATTTTCATTTATAAAAACTAGTTTTTCAGTACATTTGAGATGCCGCCTAAAAAACGGAAATCTTATGTAGATGAAAGGTGCACCTCATGCAACCCTCTGCTTCGTCATGATACTGGACTGCAAAAAGTCATCCTAACAGACGATGAAGCACAAACATTTTCAGTCTGTTTGGGCGTACAAATGATTATAGGAGACATATCATGCCACAAATGCCGGTCAAAAGCGTATAAAATGAAGACAAAACTTGATCAACCTTCAACAAGTCCAGCACAGATTCTCACAAATCTGTTCTCTGTTCAAAGCATTGAACCTGTTATTGAAGAAGATAGTGACGAGAATAAAAACTGTAAAATTGTTAACTTAGCTCTGTAAAATGTATTATGCTATTTTATATTACTGTGTGACTACTACATAAGCTTGAATAAATACGACTCATACCAGAAAATTCAGTTTCATTGATTATATTAGTTGAACACGATATTAAAATTGTTTGAATGCTGTGATTCAATGATATTTTTTACATTATCGAACCTGTGTCAATAAATATTTATGGGTGAATTTGTTGTCGAAATTTTTTTTGACATCAAATTCGTGATCAGCGACCTCAATAACCCCTATAGAGATGTATTTTTCATAGCAAAGACACATTATACTAAGTACCCGCCGTAATTTACCAAAAGTTGAAAATTCGAGTTTTTTTCGAAAAATCGCCCCGTTTACCAGAATTGACCAAATTGAGTCCAGTTGCCCGTATTCGAAAGAGGACAATTGCCGCTATCTATACTATACAGCACCCCACAGGAAAATGAAAACAACCCTAAAAATTAGAGGGTTGAATCTTGAAATTGACGCGTTTTACACGATTTTTTCGCAATTAAACCTAAAATTCACATTTTTTTAGTTGACCAAAAAATCTGAAACAATTCACGGGACGTCTACACCTCCAAAACCAATTTTTAATTGCGTTTAAACCATTTAAAAATAAATTCAACTGCTTGAAAAAAATAAAAATCACGAAAAATCATATTTTTCGCTATTACTGTGTTTTCGTTTGGGGTTGTAATGTCGGTAAAAAGCTTCTACTGCTTGTTTTTCAACCCTCTTCAAGATTTTTGGAACGATTTTACCAGATTCGGTGGGGGCCGCCAGACCCCCCTTAACCCGCTACCCCCTTTATTAATCTGGATGAATCAAAGATAGAGTCTTTTTCATAATTTTGATTATTGATTATCTATGGTTTATTGTTTTATCTGTGAAAGATATGGAATAGCAGTATTATTGCACTTAGTATTATAATACAACACATATACAATATATACAATACTATAGCACTTAGTATTGTTCTCAAAAGGAGTTGAAGATTTTTATTATGGAATGACGGATGGGAGGGTTTAATGGCTCTATCTACTAGCATATATATTACGGCTTTTTTGGGAGAGTGGGTGGTGCGAAAAGAAATTAATGAATCGGCCCGACCAGGTTGGTTTTCTATACCAACTTGTGATAATGAGTTGTTGTTTCGAATTAAAAGTAGATCGAGAAAACGGATTTTGTGATCTTCATCTTCGATTTCGGAGGTAAATTGTATTTTTGGGTTATAAGAATTGAACACATCTAATGTCTGTTTAACTTTGTGATTAGGTAGAGAAATGATGATGTCATCAACGTATCTCTTATATAGTGGTATGGAAAACTTTAATTTTTCCAGGCAACTGTCTTCTAAATCGGCCATGACAATATTGGATAATATGGGAGCAAGTGGCGAGCCCATGGCGAGACCTGAGATCTGCCGGTAGATTTAGTTCTGAAAGGTAAAATAAGTGGAGACATGATATGTTCTATTGCCTTGATCAACTCATTGAGCGGAAAAATATTCTTTATTTGGTTTAATCTTTTTTGAACGCTTTGAATAACTAAATTCAGTGGGATGTTGGTGTATGAGGATATTACATCAAAGGAGACGAGTTTATAGTCTTTTGGAATAGAAATGTCTGAAATTAATTTTTGCAGGAAAAAGCTATCTTTGATGTTTGACTCTGAAGTACTGAATATTGTGGATAATTTTGATTGGATGAAGTCAGCTAATTTATGTGTAAGGCTGTTGATTGATGATACGATCGGGTGGAGAGGATAATTCTTTTGATGGATTTTACGTAAGCAATATAGTCGAGATCGAACACAGTTTTCAGCTTTCAGATAATTGAATTTTGCTTCGTCGATGATTTTTAACCTTTTCCATCTAGAAAGGAGGTTGTTTATTCCTTTTTGCACATTATTTATTGGGTTTTTGTTTATTAATTTGTAAGTCAACGAATCTGTAAGTAGGTTAAGTGAGTTTGTGATGTAGTCGGTTCGATTCATAATTACGGTTGAGTTGCCTTTATCAGCGCGTGTGATTAGAATTTGTGGGTTGTTTTTTTGTGAAAGAAGAGGTGTTTTTGATGATTTTATTTGTATTGTGAAGAGATGTGGGTGTATTCAGCATGTTTAAGATGTTAGTGAACTTGGTTCGAATTTCATTTTGTTTCTCTTTGTTTAGTAAAAAACCTAATTTTGATTCACGTTCTGAAATGGAGTTGTGGATATGTGTTTTAATGTCTGAGGATTTGAGATAGGGAAAACAAAATTTTTCTCCTAGATATAATGAAGTAGAGATGTGTGAAGGAATGTCTGTGCTGGAGATATTGATCAGCCATTTTTTTGTTTGATTTTGTGTGATAGTAGAGTTTATATTATCAACGGGATCAGTTGAACGATCATTGATATCATTGTATTGACTATTGATAAGAGATGTGTTGAGAGCATTGTGAGTGCATGTTTGTAGATTCCTGGTGTGATGGATGTGGTGAAATGCATTATTTGGGTTTAGATATTTCTACGAGAAAATCGTTCTCAAACATTCACCGACGCTGGTGGTTGGGCGGTCGGAGTGCGGCTCGGGCGATCACTGAAGTCAAGCAGCATCGAAAGAGGCTGATACTTGGTGCGGTGACCGCTTCGCCGTGCTCTGGCTGGCGCATCAACCAGTGAGCGGGAGGCCGATTTTTCTGAGGCCTCGGTGTACACACTTTAACAAAAAAAAAAGTCTGTACACCACGGAATCAGAAGGATACATGGCCATCTATACCGGTACGGGTTTTCCACAGTTGCCCAGTGCCCTTGGCAAATGCGGTATAGTGTAGCGTAAGTCGGCTATGGCCGCAATGGGGGTTAGGTTCTGGTGGGGTGTGGAATAGGGAAGTTACGATGAAATACGGAAGAAAAAATGGCGGCATAGGGATGAGAAATGAGGAGATATATGAATACGAAGGGAGGGGACAGGTAAAAAGCGCTAATCGCGCGTACCAATGAGGAAAACAGTCAATAACAATAAAGTCGTTCTCAAACATTCGTTATGATTAAAGATGTGTTGATGTGGGTTTATGGTACGTTCAAGTCTGAGATTATAAAAACTCCATAATATATTTCGGAGTTATATATATTCGAAATATATATAAATATATTCGGAATATATATATATATATATA